>OZ022578.1:16096738-16171738 GCA_963669155.1 Arbacia lixula | reverse complement strand
CACATTTCCATGAGTAGCAATTTTGTTTTGCTTTCTTTTAGGTTAATAGAAAACTGAATGATATGATGGATGAAGATGGCAAGACAATGTGCAAGTTTGCAAGTAGTGTCTCACAAGACTTGTAGCAATTTTAGACCATAGATTAGTCAGTAGTTCAAATTAATGCTGTTTGGAGAGTAGCCAATGAAATAAGTGTCTAAATAAAAAATATATAAAGACACTATACAGAAGCATAATTGAAGCTAGTCCATTCTTCTACCCTAGTTACACTAGAGGCGGAACAAGCCGGAATGCCGTCGGAATAAAAATTCTTGGCTTATTCCTGGATATTCAAAGTGCATTCTGAAAATTCTGACTGCATTCTGAGTGCATTCCAAATATTCGGGTCCATTTTCGTGTCCGGCCCTAATATTTTGCTCATGCTCAAACTTTTGAGGTGCATTCGAACTGGAAAAAATATTGAACGGCATTCAAAGTGCAGTCCAACAGCACTCTGACTGCATTCCAAATATTCTGACGATATTTCAACAACATTCAACACATTCCGATTGCATTCACGGGAGAATTGAATCGCATAAAAGCATAGCTAGCTGTTGCTGCAACGTCAGTCAGCATTGATGAGTCGCTGAGGAGCATTGAGGTCATGCCGCCAAGAAAGATCAATTTGAAATTCCATCCCGAATGTGGCTCAAATTTTGAACAAAATTCATTCTGGCTGGTTCTGCTTGATTTCTGCTGATTCTGAATAAGGGCGGGGCTTGAGTTTGAATCCGACAACATATATAAGGCTTGTAAAAAAACACACACAGAATAGATAGGGGGAAAGGGTAGGGATTGGTGGTGGGGTGGGGAATACAGAGAGTTTGAAAGAGAGATAAAGATAGACAGAGAGAGAGGGAGAGAGGAAGGAAGAAGCAAATATTTTTTTGTGACTAAAATCAGGTACTCACTTATGACTTTTAAATCATTCTAAATGATATGCTGCCAGCTGACCTGGATGAGAGACCCATTGTGTTTTTGTGTTGGTAACTGCCAACCAGTGTACATCTTGGCAAGATGCCAAGCTGTAGTGCTTTTTTTTTGTTGTTGACAGTGATTCACCATAAAACCTTGATTATTCATCATCATGAATAGGGAACGCAATGAAACCCAGTCTACTTCTTTTCAACAAGAACTACTTGTTAAGAATTATTCATTGATTTTTTCGTATCATACCGCAAATTGAGTAAAGTAATATCAAGGGTATATTTTTATTTTCTTAGAGTCTTATTTTTCATTTAGAATTTAGATTCAAGTTGGTAAATGTATAAAAATGTGCCTGTCATGCTTGTGCTAAAGTCTGGTTTGTTCATTTCAAATGGATAATTTTTTGCAATTTATATATAACTTTCCGGTTTGCTTATCGTTCGCTTGGCCAGTGTTGATCGTTACAATATGAAATGTCAAGCATTTCCTCAAAGAAGAGAATTTTTGCAGTCACTGTAATTAGGGCTGATGTATTGAGGGTTATGCTGAGCCCCAGATTCTTTGAAAATGAAATGTCAAGTTTGTTACTCAGTGTTACAGGTATTTGTGCAGTAAATGTCATCTTCAGTGTAAGAATGGTTGAGCGACAAAATCTTATGCAGGAATTAGCAGAACAGTACTTACGCATAGCATGCAGAGATGTGTACAGTCATTGAGCTTTATGTGTCCTTTTACCTTTAGTGGAAGTTTGTTTGTTACTTAGTGTTACAGGTATTTGTGCAGTAAATGTCATCTTCATTGTAAGAATATTTGAGCGACAAAATATTATGCAGGAACTGGCCATACAGTACTTAGACATAACATACAGAAAAATGTACAGTCATTGAGCTTTCTCTGTCTTTTTACCTTTAGGGGAAGTTTGTTTGTTACAAAGTGTTACAGGTATTTGTGAAGTAAATGTCATCTTCAATGTAAGAATACTTGAGTGACAAAATCTTATTCAGGAACTAGCAGTACAGTACTTACACATAACATGCAGACAAATGTACAGTCATTGACCTTTATGGGTCTTTTTACTTTTAGAGGAAGTTTGATACAGAATTTGTCTATTTTTACTAAATAGTGAATAAATCATACTGACATACTCTGTTCCGGCTAGGATGTCAAAACTTGCCATGGAACTGCAGTGACCAAAACGGATATGGCTTAATTGCGCCCTATAAGGAATTTGGAATTTTTTCATAGCCTGTTGTATATTGTCCATAAGGCAGATTATACGGGAGTCACGCTGCATAGTATCTGAGTGGAGAAAAGCCAGCTGGCATATATATGCAAGCTCAGTAAAGAACATGTTAAATGGTTTGATTTTGTATATTTTAGATATTTTAGATATTTTGAGCAGCATTGGCAATGAATTGGAGCCAAAGACAGAAGATGAAGATGCTTTAGATGTAGAGGATTGCACTTTTCCCTGGCCATATCATAGCAGTGGGATGCCATGCTCTCAGCCCCCCCCCCCCCCTTTTGCTACATCTTGTGGCCATCGCAGAGCGGGGAAGAGAAAGCAATTACTCAATGTGGCATGACATTGTCACATAATCGCCATCACAAAGGGCTCTGCCAGGTATTTCATGATGTCATTAAGTGACGGCTAAGCTGCTGAGGATGAAGATGATTTCCCGGCGGATAGGGGGACCGATCCCTCCTAGCAGAGCGGGGCTGGCTGCATGAAGCCTTGCCTCCAGGCCGGTGGAGACTTTTTAAAAAAAATCCCAACAGGTATATTTGGGTCTAACCAAATCATGATTAATGCCCCCTACCTTTTCCTCTTCTCATTAATCATTGTTAGCCAAGCTGGAGATAAACGCTATCTTCAATTAGTCTACTTCATGTTCAGCGAGACCCATTTGTAACCCATACAAATATACGATAATGTGCGACTGTATAGAGCGTGGAGAAGAAAATATCCTAGAGTCTGAAAACAAGGCTTGCTGTTTGGGGAGGGGACAGAAACGTCCCGGAAAAGACACGGGTTGACAAGTCCACTCCGTCAACTTGACGGAGCTATCATGATGGGGTTATGAAGGCACGGTGGTGGCTGTGTGTGGCACAATCATCAACGTGGGAAGGAAGGAATAAGACTTGAGACGTCTCGAGCGACTCCAGGTGATTTTGAACACAAGTTCAGATAAAGTGCAGCTCTAAAAATACTCAGGGGGGGGGGGGGGGAGGTGAAGAGATGATGAATCCTCAAATTTCCCAAACCCCACTCACCCCAAAGCAACAATAGCAATGTATTTTTTTGCAATGTTGATATTAATTACAGGGATTATTATTTTTTAGGGATGAAGCTTCAGAAGCATCCTGTTAGAGAGTTTGAGGCCTGATTAAATGCAACCTCAATATGAATTAGGATTCTCCGAGTTGACAAACCTCTGCTCACAATCTTGTTGGTGTGTTAGTTTTGTGATTCAATCAGGAAAGAGTATACTATCGCTGGCTCCTGTAATGGGTCAGCTTTATATCTAACCATTTTAGCCTACTAATAGATCCACGCTCGGTTTCAATTATATAAATTGACTCGCTATTCAGGTTCAGCAGGTTCAGTAAAGGCCCGGTCCCACTGACCGATGGACACAAAACGTATGCATAAAAGACACAGCAGACAAACACAATTTTGGGAGTGACCCCATCCGTTTTCATCCGCTCAAGAAGTGGAGAAAATTGCCCAAAAAATTGCGAAAATACAACGGGAAAAAAAAAACGGACGTGGGTAGTATGTAGTGGGGATGTTAAACAGATGTTTAGTGGAAGCCTAGCGGATGAAAGTGGATGTCCATTTTGAACTGTTTATATACGAGATTCATAAGCTCAAATCCTTTCTATTTCCGTGTTACTTTTCAGCTGTAGCGAATGTGAGTTGCGAGGATGCCCAGAGGATGCAATGATACAGCGGATGTTTAACGGGTGATAACAGATATAGGACATTTGTCGTGGATTCACATCGTACACGGCGGAAAGTTCATCCGTTCTATCCCTTCTAAATGTTTTGTGCGGATGGATTCACAGTGCAATAAGTACACAATGGATGCATAACGTTTTCAAATGGATGACAAGATTTGTGTACGTTTTACATCCTCTTTGCATCTTGCAGTGGGACCGTGCCGTAAACTTATCTGAGCATGTATTTATGCATAATTTTTGTCAAGATTATTCAGATGGATTAGGAGATTTGTGTAGCTGCAGTAAGCTTGTTATATATGTCTCTGTTTCCTAACAGCATTATAATGCCATGATCGTGCCTTGGCACATCTGTCTGTGAATTCATTGCCATGATTCAGCACCTGTCAATTTACATAATTCCTGTTTATATACGCCACCTATCCGTAAAATATGTGCAACATTTGCAGCAATTTTAGCAATGCCTTACTGATAGCTGCATAAATGAACCGGATGCACTCAAATAATGAGGTATTTGCTTCCTCCTTCTTTCTGGCTATTTTGCTGCTTATTTGCGGCTAATTGAGACCTCGGAAATATAACATTATATTACGGTAAGCTAATAAACTGCATCCGCAAAATAGCTTTTACTGTTGCAGATATATGCGAGCTCAGGAAAGAACAGGTAAAAGGCTTTAAAAATCATTGCACTTTACACTGTTGTGACAAATTTATTTTCCTCAATGCTAATATTAATATTAATATTAATAAACATTGTCTTCTCAATTTGCAAACAAATTTTATCTCAAATATGTTGGTGTAGACAAGTTCAGTGGCCATTAGCAATTGAGGAATGCATTCAAATACGCATGGTTTTTAGAGCTGTACTTAATACATTGTCAGTCTACGTCATCAGGGACGTGGTTTTCTTGGAATATCCATCAAATAGGATCTGCTTAGGAGTTACTTGTAATCTGTTCACACCTACATCTCTTTCTCAAGTGTATTGTGTCCACCACGCTCTACCTGTTGGGACACGTGTGTGTGGAGTGTGTATGCTAATGGATTCTTCCTAAAAACCCATTTCTGAAGTGTATTTGCAACTTTCTCCTTATACTGCTTAGTTGCCTTATGATATTCACCCATATCTAGTCATACAGTTTCAATTTATGGCATGCTCTCTGAAACTATTAGTTGGTGCGAGTCGGACAATCCTTGGGCATGCTTTAGGTTTACCGTTAGTAATTGGTAACATATTGTTTGAAAAACGTACATAAAATTTGCATACATAACAGAAGTGGTATAATGTCTCTATTTTTTGTGGGGATGGAAATCCTTCACTTTTTGGTCTAGTCTTCTTGAAGGGTATTTGAATATTGGAATTTTTGGAAAACAGATGTTCTGATGCTATAAAGAAATCACACGTTCTTTTATCTATGCTACAACTGTACCTGTCTATCTTGTTACCTCACATCGTCATCTCTAACAACAATTCTGAAGTGATATTATGATTTTTATACATATAAAGTAGGTCTTCTGATGGTTTATTTCATATTGTTGCCTTGTAAGACATTGTCATCTATGAAAGTGGTTCTGAAGTGATGTCGTGCGTTCTGATCACTCACATTTTGAGATCATACTGTCATTCTGCAGTGATTTGATACATTTGAATTGCTTTTCTTGGCCACCTTCACACACACACACACACACACACACACACACACACACACACACACACACACACACACACACATACACACATGCTGTTACTGTAGTTTTCTAAATGATTCAATTCATCTTTTTGCTTTTCAGGAGGGGAGTGGTGAGTGGTTCTCCCTGGACCGGGAGGTGGAGGTCAAGAACCGACAGGTCAACGGCACCAAGATGCCTACCGGTCACCGCGTCCTCATCGATGCCAGATACGAGGTCCCGTTTGGTAAGGCCCCATTCTGAAACTTTTACTTGGGGGTGCCAGCTTTCATTTAATGTGGTATGGACGCTATACATGTGCAAAACACTTTTGCTTAAAGATTACCACCCACCATCTTTCTTTTTTGCAACATGTATAGTATAAGTGATGATCGATAACAGCTTTTTGTCACTCGAAAAAATCAGACAGACAATCACGTGTTGGTTAATCCTTGTGTTGAGATAACAATTCAGTGACTTTTATGAAATATGGGTAAGATCTTACTAGCATGTCTAACTACCATATTGCTATGTTGATGTGATGTTTCAAGTAATGTGTGTGATAGCATATGGGAAGAGAGGCAGCAGTGAAGCATACACGGTATCATTTATAGATATGGGCAGAAGTAAAAAAAAGTTGGATTGCACAGATATGAGAATACCTGGTCATTGTAAGCAGCTGCGCAAGAACGTTAATACCGCCTCGCATCTTTCCGAGAAGTCTTTATCAAGAAGTCCCCAGGATGGTATCAGAATCCCAGGTTGTTTCCAAGGCAACTCCAGGTGACTTGGGAGCACTGTGCGAGATTCTGATGAGGGGATATTGGCCTGATGACGATGAGGCTGGTGTGTGTTTCGATAAAAGAATTCAGGTGAAAACATGAAGGAATGAATAAACATTGATGTTTATCTTGCTCTTGTTTCAACTCCTTATTTCTCTTGATGAATGACTACAATGACTACAGCCCTCTATCCTTTTCACACACTGCTCTTCTACTGCTCCTCTCCAAATGTATCATTGTCGTATATTTGTTCTGTACCCCGTCCCCCAACTCTCTCTCTCCCTCTCTCCTTATCTCTCTCCTTCCCCCTCTCTCTCTCTCTCTCTCTCTCTCTCCCTCTCTCTTTCCCTCTCTCTCTCTCTCCCACCTCTCTCTGTCTCTCTCTCTCGCACCTCTCTCTGTCTCTCTCTCACTCTCTCTCTCTCTCTATCCCCCTCTCTCTCCCTCCCTCCCTCCCTTTCTTCCCTATCTCTCTCTCTCTGTCTCTCCATGAACATCCATTTTGTGTATTCTCTTTATGTATCCCCATCTCATTTGAAATACAATCTCATTTTTTCTATCACTCTTTCTTTCAACCAGTCTCTCTCGCTCTCTTAGCAGAATGCATGAAGAAAAAGGGGAAAATCTGAACAATCCTTCATGCTGAAAGAATCCTATCAATGTTTTTTCAGAGCTCAACCAAAACAGATAACGAATATGTATTTAAATGGCGAAAGGTGTACAAACAAGAGCTACATGATCAATACGCCCTTGATAGTAGCTTTCTCATGAATAAAGTGTTGCGGGTTCTTGTCCCATGCAATGGTAGAATGAAGCGCATTCGATGGGGGAGAAAAAGATGCCTATCTGAAGCCAAATCGATCGTTAAAGTGCAATCAATTGGCAATTCAGAGTGTTTGCCCATTGTTTTCCACGTGTCTGCATGACAGCAACCAAGATGCTGTTAGTAAGTGTGTTCAGACTTCACGGTCAAGACATGTTTTAAAGATGGAAGATCACATTGGGATGTGGATGTTTGATGGTTTATGGGAACAGAAATCAAATTGTAATTGTGATATGTTAATGGGTCCCCTTCTACACACTCACACACTGAATAGTTGAATGTAAACATACACATATGGAATTTACCCTCATCATGTGACATAAAGTATGCCTACCATGCCCCAGGCAGAGTTTATTTTCACTTTTAAATTGGGACGGGGGGGGGGGGGGGAGGGGCTGGTCCAAACAATGCCTGCCACCCCCCCAAATAAGAACAGACAATTCTTGAAATGTGATTTATATGGAGCACTACTATTTTAAAGTTAGGCCATACACGAAGAGACCAAACTGCCCATGATAATTGGAAAATTAGAATCTTTATTTTTTGCTAGTCTAGACTCACGATATGAAGTGCATGGGGATGGAGAACAAGCTAAGTGAAAAACTCTGGCTTGATATTAATTACTGAAAATCAGAGAAGAATCAAATAATCACCGGGTTTTATCACTGTTATTATTAGCGGAGTGAGCCTGCCGTTGATTTTATGAGATGTTTTATCCAGCGGGCTTTGAGGGGGAGAGAAGGGGGTAGATGTAGCATGGCTGGGAATAAATGCGTATATCGAGGAGTATCCGGGAGTAGTCGTAGGAGTGCGTGCGTAGAAGTGATTCAATCATCCAGCCGTACCCATATGCCTAGAGGCTAGGAAGGGGATGCTTTATAACCATGAACGTGTCTCACGCTCTCTCTTTCTATCTACCCTTTTTCTCCACTAATTTTTGTTCCCTCTCCCTTTAATTTCCCCCATATTTCCCTTCTTTCTCTCTTTCATGTTCATGTAATACTGTTTTAATCTTCTGTTACTTCATCTTAGACGCTATCATGCTCTCCTATTTTCGTAATCCATAACACAATCTCTCCTTTTCTCTCTCCTTTCTTATCCACCTCCAAATGTACAATGGTGTCTCAATATTTTTCTTTTCACTCAAAATCACATCCATATTTATTCTCTGTCTCAACCTCTCATTCTTTTTGTTTGTCTCTTTCTATTTCTATGTCTATCTGTCTTTCTCTTTCTTTCTCCCTGTCTCTGTCTCTGTCTCTCACTCCTGGCTTCATCTTCTCTCTCAGCTTTTCTCCGTCTCCCACTGCCTATCCCCAACGTAGTCGTTTACCTCAAGTTTATGCAGAATTATCCAGGAGACCACTTGTCCTTATAGAAGATGAAAGCATAGATGGAGGATTTGCAATTGTGGGGGAAATCATTTTGAAGTATTGCTCCTGACAGCTAGCACTCATCTCAATATGAGTTGTGTGCAAGTAATTGAGGGACCATGTTTGATGTTATATTATGTAGAGTGAGACACCCCCCCCCCAAAAAAAAAAAAGAGTTTACATGCTCACCCTTTTTGTACCCCCCAGACTCTGCTTCCAATTCCATTTCAATGATTTGTTTTATCAAGCAGACAAGGCACAATTGGTATTTGCAAAAGTGAGAGATACATACTTAACATGTGTCTGTATGTCTCACATGGGGTCTTCAAAGAGTTATTCAAAACAGTCTTGGAATACTGTCCTTGCAGTTGCAGGTTAGATTGTAGTTTGCCTGATTTTATCTTATACAAATTAGATAATTTGTTATGAGTTGTGATGTATGTTACTACCCCAGTCACACCAAACTAGTTCTCACTATGTTTTTTTTTAAATGTTGGCTAATGGGCTTAAACTATAGGCAAACGGAGTAGAAGTAATACCAACTTTTTACGGTCTTCTACAAACTTTATGAATGAGCCAGAATGGGCTCTGATCTTAAAGGTGCTCCAGAACGTAAGTCTGCTCAAAATTGTCCGGCCGCACAGATAACATATTTCCAGCACATTCCTTTTTTCCTGCAGGGGATGCTGCTTTTTGCCCAATCTAAACTTGACACCAACAGACTGTGGGTTTGGAAAAGACAAGATGAAGTCCTGAGAACTGTTTATGAACAAACTAGAATTGTATCCTAGAAAGTATTTGGTCAAAGTTCTTCCATAATCACAGTCCATTTTATGATTTAGTTAGGACAGTGTAGGGGGACATTTTGAGAAGTACTTTGGTGTGACCCAGGCTGCACATCAACATTCACCATACATTCTGCAGAGGTTCAACTTAATCGTAAGGGCAGAATGGAGTGAAGGAGATCATTCAAGAGGTGCCCCTCTCCCACCTCCGCCATTCCTCCATGAATCCACGCATGCAGGACACTCATAATGCCACAGGGATATGATATCATATAACTAGATATGTACACTAGTATTATGTTTAACTGTATGTGTGTGGGTGTGAATTCGTTTAGGCATTTTTGAACGACTGAAATTTGATTCCCATAAATGAGTGGGCATCAGTATGAGCACACTAATGTGCTTACATTGGTGCCTGGGCATTCATCAATGTCAGCAAATTGAGCAACTAAGTGAAATTAAACATCTCTATTCTGGAGAGTGTTTATTAGGTATAAAGTGCAGCATTTAAGTGTTATCGTTCAAAACACAGCAAATCTGACGAGTAGTGAATTCCTACTTGGTTCTTTGAGTGAAGTGTGACCGAGCTCCAGAGAGTAACCCGAAACGTCACTCCATTTGAGCAGGGATCCTTTGCCCTGAAGGCACGCATGGTGCTGCGGGTCGTCTCCATGCACCCACTCCTAGCCCTTTATTCTGGGATAGAATGCTTGCTTGATGGTCCTACACCATATTGGTGACCTAATGCCACAAAAGCCTGTGTAAGGTCAATGATAAAGTTTGGAGGAAGTTTAATTCCTGTCAGTTGTTCAAGTGTACCCTCACTTATCAATTGATTGAAATTAACCTTTCAAAAGTGTATTATTCTAAGATTTAGAATGTATGTATTCATGAATCATTGAGCATTCTTCCAGAAACCAATGATTGACAGACTAATTTAGCACCACAATATGAATGAATGTGAAGGTGTATGAAACAATGAAGAATTGTTGTTCTTCTTAGCAAGTGATTTAAAAGTTTGTAACTTGTAAGGAATTAGAAACTGAACAAATTGATGTTGGTACATGTCTTAGTAGTTTTTATAAAGTGGTTCACAGGCTATATCATTTGATTTATCTCACTCATGCAAACTCAATCCAGACAAAGGAATGAGAATAAAATAGAATAAACAATAAATGTTTGATTAACCTTTCCCTCCATATTTAACATGTACATTTGAAGGTTAATGTGAAGTGAATGTTGGATGTCATGAAAGGCATTTAGCGTTGGCCACAAGCTCTTGTCAACTTTGGCGATTCAGCTTCAGATTGATCTTGTATTATTAAGTCTTTATGTGATATTGATGCATGCTTGCACAAATACTACACATAGATCCTAAAGAGAAGCAATCACTGTTGCACGCAAAGAGTTAATCCCATGTTGTTTTATAACAGGGGAATGGTAAGAAGATTCTCTCCTGGTAACCAGCTAAACCGTGCATTGCACATTGATATTCAGTGCTTTGCCATTGGTAAGAGGATTGTAACCCAATGATGTACAAAATTTGCTGGTCATTATATTGGAAATCTCAATATCATTCCAATAGAGTGAAGCTGTATAACCACTATACAGATTAACTGCCCATTATTACCAATGAATATCAGTATATATGTGTGAAAACAATATGTATTAGATTTATATTTTGGCAGGGGTTTAAACTTAAAGTTATTGTTTGTATTGAAACATATATTGACTGTTATTGTAAACTGAGACAACTATTTGCTTGTAATGTTTATGAAGTGATTTGTGTATACATGACAATTGCACTTACGTTGATTTGTTTCTTTTCATTTTTGTTGTTTTGCTTTCCTTTTGCTTTTTTGCACAAACACCCAAAAAAATGTACAGCCTCAGCTTCAGCGTCTCAAGGTAGAATCACAAACTTTGAACTTGATATCACAATATAATCCTTCATAATGCTCTATAAATCCTCCATAGTGTTCTAGCTATCTCCATTCCCCTCTATTCGCCTATCTCTTTCAATTCCTATTTCTTTGACTATTGCTCTTTTTTCTCTCTCTTTCTCTCTACCCCCTCTCTCTCAATATATCTCTCTCCTCTCTCTGTTGTTGGACCTTGTTTATATCTTGCCAATTGCCATGACAAATACTGTCAGTCAGAGAAACCTTCATTACGAAAATTGAGACTCTTTTGCCAGATCTATTGCACGCTAATTTTAAAATTGATTGCAAAAGCAGGGGGATTAATCATATAGACCACCCGCATCTTGATTAGGATACCTAAATTCATCAGCTGTGTGCTATATTTGTATATTTACACCAAAAACAGTATTATGGCAGGTGGTTTATGGTTTTGTTCATGAAATGGGTTTACCGTTAAATGGATTACCAACTGGCAAGCAACAATGAAATATCAAAATCTGCTTCAAAACCGACAAAAAGGAGAATAACTGTGATTGATTTAGAAGTCTTTGATTTGCACAAACCAGGCGTCCTATCTATAACATATGCGAAGGTTATTATTAGCACATTATATGCTATTCTATAATAACACAAGGGTCATGATTTTCACGTGTAGAACAGGATAGAAACGTTTTCTTTACAGCATTTAGTTGAGTGAGGGGATAGAGTTCCTTGAGTAAGACACATGGCAAGATATAAACTATAGGGCACCTGTAAAATTATCTTGATATATCATTACCCTCAATTATATCATCCCATTATATAGCCATCATAATATCTATACAAGATGCAACATGCATGTCAACCCTCCTTTGCGTAGTTCACAATGTGTGGTTGACATGTACATGGAAATGCCTATAACTCTCAAACTCTTTGTGTGCCACATATCCCATGGGGCAGCGGTTTTATCTGGCGTACAAAGAGTTAAACATGTACTGCTTCTGCTCATGCATTATCCCTATCTGCAACTACTGTGGTACAATCTTTCATCTTAAAGTGCCCATCCGTTCTGTAAAGGCCACCATGGACGACACTATTTGGCCACTAATGGCCACCTGCGACTAGAAATGTGACGTCACCTTTTTTTTTACACAATCCTATGACAGGGTCCTGTGATTCAGCCTGTCGCAGAGTCGTAGAATCTGATTGGATCATGTCGTCTGTGGTGGCCTTAAAACATCCTAGATCTGGGCCCTGTTGCATAAAACTTACCATTAATGGTAACTACCATGGTAACACCGCTCGACAGCCAATCAAATTCAAGGCTTACACAGAAGTTGCCATTGATAGCAAAGTTACTATTAATGGTAAGTTTTATGCAACAGGGCCCTGATGATCAATTAATCAGTCACATATTAACCTTCTCCTTCTTCCTGGTTGTTATTCTAAATCATTTCCATTTATCAAACCTTTCTACCATTGGTATTATAATAGCGTAACCCCAATGTTTTGTTCTGTCTAGATGAGTTCCCACAAACTATATGTACAGAAACATGTTCATCTCATTACCGTAAAAATAAAATCATAGGTTTGATTATCTGATGTCAGTATGTACAGTATAGGTTGCTTGCTTCCTTGTATAGTTTTGGGTGGTATTCTTAATCCATGATTGCTTTTCATACTCAACAGTTTTGTATCGCTGTATAGTATAGGCAAGGATGTATACAGTCTAGCTGCAATCCATACATGCTTGGTATAGGTAAAGGGGTTTCTTTTCCATCCTTCTACTGCATGCTAAGCAGTTTTTGTTTCATATTTAATAAATGTGAACTTTTTCAGATCATAACACTACCCTAATTAAACCTACTTTATCATCTACTCAGAATAATTTTGGACTAATATCATAACTAGAGATTAATCCTAGTGCATCATTAATCCTAATTTATGGCTGATTATACTGATTTTCATTGCATTCTGTTTGATATTTATCTTGTTTCTTCTCTGGGCCTTTTTAAAATGTTATCAAGAAGAGAAGTCAAAAAGAGCAAGCATCAAAATACTTGTACTCATAATTTTCTCTCATGTTAACATGAATATTACCTGTATCTGTATTGTCATATTAACTGTGTTAATAGACATGCATAATATAGTGTCATAAGTGATTTGATTGCTTCCCATTTTGGGTGAATATCTTGTTTCATATATCAAACTAATCCAAACTGTCATGCAGCTGTTTGTCCATAACATGTGCAGTACACTATCTAAAATGATAATCACCATATAAAGTATGTGTGTATGTATATGTATGCTTTATGTGTACTCAGCTATGGACTGTTTTTTTTTTCTATTTTCCCTCAAAAACGGCTGTATATGAAGCTTATTTCTGTTATATTCGATTCATACTCAACAACATTTTATTCGGGTCAGATGATGCAAACACATTTCACTTCTGAAGACGTTTGCCCTAGTGTATTTGTTAATGATTATTTTGAACGTACCCTCCGTACTTGCATGTTTTTCACTGCATATATAGAGATATATACTTCTCTCTCTCTCTCTCTCTCTCTCTCTCTGTCTATATATATATATGTATATACACAGTCTCCATGTATGTGTATAGGAAGTGCTGGTCGACTTGTGTGTCCCTTTGATATTTCATAACTGACATGTACTAGTTTGCCTCGATAGATCTTAGCTCCCCTATATTTAGCTACTACGATCATCAACTTTGAGTTTATATTTTATGCATTAGTGACAAACTATCCTCAAGTCACGCATCCATCCATATACTGCGTCTGACTCAATATACCCATCCAGCCCACGCTCCTATCATTGTACAGAACACTACATGAAGCTTATAATGGAAATGAAACCCTGATAATCGTTTGTATTTGAAAAAAAAATGAAAGGACACAAATCAGAAATTGTACTTTGCTACATTTTGAAAAATAGCATAAAAATTATGAATATAAGGGATTTTTTCCCTCGAAGATCAAACTTACTAGCACTGAATCATGGTCATCTGCCTTCTTGGGCAACTCCATCGTTTTTTGTTTGTGTGTAGCATTCATACACAAGACCTTACCCAGAGTGTTTTTTGTCATACCTTATGACGCACATTTTCCTGATGGGGCTTATGTGTAATACCTTTTCTGGCACATAATAACTCCTCTCGTATCAGACCAGATGATGCATTGTGGGATTGATGCATGTCACTGGACCTGATGATTCATTGGCACCTGAGGAATTCTTCAGAGGTGGAAATAGTTTAGTTTGCTAGCCGGGGAAGCACGTTAACACGGGACCAGCATAATTACATACATATTTGCTATGTCTTTGTTTGTAAGCAGGTAGTCTGATGATGAACAAACACTTTATACATGTATAGTATCAAAGTGGTGTTGTCATATCCATTGTTACGCAGGTTCATGGTTCTTCACATTTCTTTAGGTGAGCGATTTACTGTTCCTAAATTATCTAGTGGGCTAGCCCGGGCACTCCCAATCATAGTCCTGCTATGATGACCACTGCTTGCTCTACTCACAAAGTTAGAACGATTTTTTTGACAACTTGCTCCTATGATGTAGCACTTCAGTATTCTATGGGATTGGTGCATGTGGACAAGATGGCATCTGAAGAATTCTTCACAGATACTTTGGTTTGCTAGCTGGGGAAGCGTGTTAACACGGGACCAGCATCAATACAGGACATGTTTGCGATGTCTTTGCTCGCAAAGCAGACAGACTGGTGATAAAGAAATAGTTTGATGGGGGCTCTTTTCCAAGCCTCGCCTTGTGAAACACTGGACCTTGTTGTGCATTGTACCCTATGTGAAATTCAAATCTTCATGAGGGCACTTTTACTATCTATTGGGGCTCATTTGGGGTATTGCTGGTGTGTGTGTGTGTGTGTGTGTGTGTGTGTGTGGGTGGGGGGGGGGGGGTGCTAAATCACCTGGATCCAGCACATATAATTTTTTTTCAAGATCACTTTATTAGACATCTAGAGACCAAGGAAAATAAATATTCAAAGCCCAAGTCACAGCTAATTAATGCTTAATGCAGGGCGAGAAACAGACAGTTATGAAGGAAAACATCATCGATTCAATATACAAGGATTACAATATAGAAAACAACAAGTTACTTGCCTTATGTTAACAAAAAAAAGGTAGGATGTAATATATATTTAAGAGGAAAAAAGAGGGGAAAATGAAAATGCAATATGTGTATGCAATATATCAAACATTCCTTTAAACAGTTATAAATCTGATATACAAATATCATTATAGAATAGACATACATTGAAATGTTTTCAGTAGTAGAATGTCATTTGCATACATTTGCACTCAATATTGAACGTTTCTTTGAAGTCATGTTTATATCTTATTCAAATAATTGATGCTTTGTAGGGAGACAAATGTACGGTCTTCGTCTTGCTGTTATGGAGAGTAACGCCAAAAGAGTAACAGCAAAACAAAGATTAAAAAGCATTGTTGTTAATGACATGGACATTTATTTTTGATTAAACATTTCCACACCTTTATCTTTATCTTTATTGCGGTACTAGTCGAGGGACTGGTAGAAAGAGAGTCCTGGATGACAGGTCAGGGCGTAAATTAGGATGATATTCCAATTACCATGCCCTGTCAGCGACTGTTTACATGCTGTGCAGAGTGCCTCACACTAGTGTAAACAAAGCAGCCAGGGAGATGTAAACGACACCCCAATGTACTCCCCACAAAGTATTCAGAAGGGCACCTTTATTAAAAGAAAAATTCAGTCAAGACATGACATTCCTTACATTCAAATTGAAGATGATATCCCATAATGTGTCTCTGTTACATTTTAGCACAAGCATTAACTAGACCCCCACCAGTCTGTTACTCTTGAGATATTGAGAGGGTTAGCATTTTCTTTGGTTCTTTTAACTGTGTGCAATGATAAGAAATGCTTGGATCAGATTCAGAACATAATGTTGCTGACATTAGAAGAAAGAATGCCCTAATGTTGATCTTATTATATATTACTGCCACATGTCAGCACACATAATAACATATTGAAGGCACAGAAGTATAATGGAGTGAGCTTGTGATTTCACAGATGGATCTTGGGTTCAATCCTGGGGCAGTGCATTTTCTTTGATTTGACTTGGCTGTATTTTTGCACAGGAGCCCTCAATCAACCACTACTTCTGTTTTTTAGTGAGGCCATGTCTTAAAAATGCAACAACAGGGTTAACACACATATACATTCAGATTTGTAGATATATATCAGTGGGAAATAAAGAATAACAATTGTGAAAGCAATAAAGAAATACACCTTGAGAAACAAACAGACACACATTAATGATAATGATGTCAAGAGGCAACAAGATGGGGGGGGGGGGGGGGGGAAGGGATCATGACCTAAACAAACTTTCTCCATGTGTAAAACTTATATGAATCTCAAATTAATTCGGCTGGGACAAAGTGTTTTGCTCATGTTTGTACCTTTGAACCTAGTTGTAGTAAATTGGGACCTGGCAGGATTTTATCCCTGATCTATTTGGATCAATAAGCTCCTAGCGCTGACAATGGCTGTGTGACTAAAACCAGGGTAATGATTGATCATCCTGAGTTGTATCCCGTACCAGAAGAGCACTAGACAAAAGCTGATTATTACTATCACCATCAGTGTATTTAGAAGAGAAAGATTTTCTTTATAATTTGAAAAGAAATGTTCAACATCATGAAAAACAAAATATGATACTGCACTATAAAGAGGCGATTTTTTTGAGGAGTTTATTATATAACAACTTGTACCTCTAGTTTCTTACAATTGATTAAGTTATATGTATGATTCAAAATCAAAACTTTTGCCAAAAGAAATACATAGAAATAAAACATCACATTAATCTGACTGTAAAGTAAAATGATATTGAGACATGACAAAAAGAAGTAGAAAGGGGTCTTATAACATGTAGACGATTACTGCCGCACAATTTGCAATCTTAAACCAAGATGACAACCTCCTTTTGAATAATGTATAATGTCAGTGGTGAAAAAAAAGCTGGCTTTATCACGTAAGTAGGCCAGGTGATAGGCCTATTTGTCACTTTTTATCACATTTCCCTGGATGCTGTATATTGTTATTAGAGAAAACGCATGCCTAGGAATAATCATCTTGCCTGGACAAAGCTGTAGAAATTGAGGTGCTTAGCAGGAACAATCTGTCTTGTAGCTTTATCGCTGCTTCCTCTTTTTCATGGGGTTTAGCATGTCTGAGAATTTAACGGTACACACATGCACGGACATGTGGAAGAACAGCACTGCTACTTCTTAAGGCTTTTATCTTTTAACAGTGATTAAACCAGAACTTATCAGTATCAACATGTATTATGTTTTTGAATTACAGTTTAAAGACATAGCCTAGTGTTCTACAATGAAATTTTATGCAGTATAGTATCAAAACTGTCTTGCGAAATGAAATTAGTTAGGGTAGATTAAATGGAGCTGTGGCAGACTGTAATATTTATTCTAACTACATGTCCAAATCTTAAACTCTGCATTGATCTAAGATACATTTACTTTTGGAGAATTCACTTAGAATGCTGATGTTATTGAACCCCGTTGATGCGCCTCAACTAAGAGAAGATGATGATAATGTAGTCCTTTTTTTTTTTTTTTTTTTTTTTACTATTAGGAGTTCCAAGTACCAGTCAAACAAAGATTATATTTGTAATATTCAGTAAAAGACCCATGGGATGGGGAAATATCTAAAGTGGCAATCATTTCCCAAATAAAACAGATAATTTTCTCCCTTGAAACTCTGATTATTGTCATTTTATTTTTGTGGGTATTGCACTGATTACAAAAGACATTTTTAGAGTCCTTTCCAATTTATGTTTCCTGTACATTGCTGTGAACAAGGCTTCGGCCGATTGATGAAAAAACAATCGCATCTTGTTAGGGAGATTATATTTCTTCTCTATAACTTGAAATGCAATTCCCGACTTAAGTGAATTCCCATCTCTCTTTAACTCTCCTATTCCAGGAAGTATAAATCCTCAATTTGTGGTAAATTCTTATCCAATTAGGCTAGGTAATAAGAACATACTCAATTTGTTTGCTCTATTTGTGCATCCACCTACAGTCCAGCTGTAGCTATGAAGAGGAATGGGTACCAATGTAAACATACTTCATACATTTCTTTTTCAACATTTTGAATTTGTTGTGAAAGACAGACAAAATGGGACCCTGAGAAAAGTAAGATTGAAATTTTGAAAATTGTGATGAACAGTTTTGAATCCTGATAATTCCACTTCTTAGGTAGTGCCATGCAGTGCAGAATATTCATTGTTATTCTGTACCTTACAGGAATGTAAACAAGACAATACCAATAGCATAATTTGCGTATGTTGCATTTGCAATGCTTTTTATGAAAGGTCTCACATTTTTCTCAAACCTTTGCCAACCTGTTTTCCAGATTTTTGTATTTCGTCAACTTCATCTCATTATTGGGAATTTATTTTCCCTTCAGCTATTTATTATTTCATTAGTTTCCACAAAGAAATGGGTTTAGAGAGAGAAACAAAAAGTAACATTATAAACTATTAATTTCCCAGCATCTAAACTCTATACAGTGTACTGCTTTGTGAGACCACTGGGTGGAGTGGGCACTATATGAATTGAACTCGCTAGGAATTAGCAAGGTGTTTGCAAGATAATCAATGCTTGTTATGTCATTCCCCAAACTTGTTTAAAACTGCTTGATTAAAGTCATCAGGATTTTAAGACTCCAAGGCATGAATTTATTTTCCGATGCTTCATGGAAGAACTGTCACAAAATATCTAAAAGCCTTGGTCTCGGGTTGTGATTACACATATTGTCTTACACTCTACAAGTTTTGAGTAGGATACTTCACGACTAATACGTATGCACACTTTCCCTATGAATTTGACAGCACGCACTGGAAATATTTACAGTAAATATCGTACTGCTAGCGCTCATCATCATCGACTCAGAGATGCTCAGAGCGAGCGATGGTGTTCAAGACAGGATGATTCTCCTTTCTGGTCTTCCACTAGCCCTATAAGGGGTAACTCTAGCCTACCTATCATCTTGAGTTACAGATGGTTTCAAGGTTGCCTTGTAAACCAATCCTGAACATCAAGTTCTCCTGCAACGATGAGTCCACAGCCACCGGTTGTATATTTTACTCCCATGCAGTGCCTAAACCAAACCCTCTCTGTGGTTGGTAATAGGGATGTGTAAGTGAAAGCAGTGAGTTAACTCTTTGTGTCCTACAAGTTCATTTATTCAAAAATAATACATGCAAATCCTATGGAGTTCAGTTTTGGTGGGCACAAAAAGGGTTTAAGGTAAGATGTAGTCATGGGAAGGAAATTTCACCTGCTCCCTGAAATTACTAGAATGTGCAAAGAGAACCTCTATGAGTTTTAATTCTTTATGTGGCACTTGTGCATTTGTTGCATACAAATCCCATAGAGCAGCATTCCATTTGTCGCACAAGGGGTTAAGAGACAGTTAATGTAAAGTCTGATAATGATTTAAGCTACACCTAAAGTGCCTTGGTAATCACAAAGATCCAATAGTTAGAAATCCTCAATATTTTCTTATCAAATATCACAGTGTAACATATCTCGCACCCTCTGTTGGTACATTTTGAAATATCAACCGCACTGGCTTCCAGAATTACTGGCCATAATTCTTTTAGATGGTGATTATGCCATTGATATATTGCTTGGGGAATTCCCTCATCAACAAGTTAGTAGAAAAGATTCTATAAAATGGCAGTAGAATGACACAGAAAGTTCTTCAACCAGCATTTGGGCCTACCATTGAAACCCCTTACCTTTAAAAATTTTGCCTCCAAGTGTCATCTCTTTAAATGCACTGCAAGCCGTCATGACGCTATGGTAAAATTATGGTTCCTTATAAAATAGTTGATAAAGTTAGTTTAGTGTGCAACAAGTCACTGAAAGATGGAGGTGTTTAAAACACTTATAAAAGAACATTATAACAAAGTGGTTTTGACTTGTAGAGAAGAAAACTGAGATTAAAATTTACCGAAGTCCATGGATAGCCAAAGAGCTAATGGGAAAGAAAGGAGATGTTCACAGTCCTTAATATTAAAAGACTTTTTGGTTTACTGCTAAATTTTCTTCGCCTATGAGGCTTCATTGTTCTTCTCATGCTCCGTCCCATTTATCCAGCTGTCATCGTTTTTTGATTTGCTTATCTCTATCTTCTTCAATCTCCTCTCCCTACCTTTCTCCTACCACTCGCCATTCTGCTATCTGTCTTTACTTTTTCCCATTTCTTGATCTCCCTTCCCTTCATGCTACCGTTTCTCTTCCCTACCCCTTTCTCTCTTTCTGTCATTCCTGCTTACTCAATCGGTGGGGACTTAATTAAGAGAACTGGTTTGAAACATGCCACTTTATCATATACATCCATCTTTCCAATCCACCGGATTACCTTCTTCGGTCATAAATATGTCAAGAGCAACCAAACTATACAATCCTTCAAGTGAATCTCCTTCAACCTTTCCTTTCAAAATATACGCTTGGATGATATAGATACTCAATATGCATGAAAAACTAACCCACAGTTACAGAGTATACTGACTAATTCAATACTGTGTGATATGCACAATAACGATTTGTTATTATGATAAACAATTTACAAATAAAGACTTTAAAATGTAGTTCTGCAGCAAAACAATCCTGTATGATATTGTGATATGATTGGGGAAGAACATGTACATGTCCTTAAAAGTCATAATTTGATTTATGATGGATTATGGCGATTTATGACCATGCTAGTCTGTGGCAGACCAAATTATAGTACCTTATGAATGAGGAAGATTATCCCAAATAAATTACCTATTCAGTGCCTTAGGTTGTTTTAAGTTAACTCCTTCTCCGCCTCGAAAAGTGCTATTCTATGGGATTATATTACTGATGCAACAGTGTTATTATTTTAAACTCATTCCTAACATATTCCTCTCTTTTATGTTATCTTTTAAGCAATACCCAATCAGCAACCTTGCTTTCATTTACGTTTCTAATGATTGATTTAGAGTATTTAATACTTATTTTACAAAATGCTAATGAAGTGAGAAGAGAAATTAGCGCTTAATATCTGAATAAATGTAATTAATTATGAAAACGGTTTGAGTGTAATCTCGTTCAACAATACTTTTTGACTGGAGAACATCATATGGCAGGACGGCCAATAAAGAAAGCTGCTGAATTGTGTCCGTGTATTGTTTATGAAATGAAAATTGAATGGACACACCGTGCATTGTGCATCCTGATTGCATGCAGCAGCCAGCATGAATTAACAGAAAGCAGGATACCGCGATCCCAGCTCCGCGATCCGCAGAATCCGTTTGAAAACAGACTCCCAATCCTTCCCTCCCCCTCATGTTCCAAGAGGGTTTTCATTGAATTCTGCCCTCTCTCTCCCGTTCCCCGCCAAGCTGATATTTATTGGCCCGTGATGTTGGTCACTGGATTTGGATGGCAATCCCGCTCGTGCCGCGTCCGGGCTGGGAAGACGTCATCGATCAATCGCCATCGCATGTAAACTAATGCAATCATCCCCGACCATCAGCAGATGTATGCGTCCCCTGACTGCAAGCACAGAACTCACACGGTAGCAGCCAGCTAACCCTGCCCCTCCAAGTATTTGAGTCAAGTATACATCGACCATGACACTGGGTAAATAAGATGGTTCCTAATGTGTTCTCCAGAGCCGGAGAGAGGGAGAAGAAGGAGGAGGAGAAGGAGGAAGAGAGAAGAGGAAGAGGATCAAGTGTTTGTCAGTACTCGCGCCACAAGGAGGCAATTTGAGATGTAAACCCCACGTCGAGCACCTCACAACCTTTGGCTGAAATTGATTGTCTGAAAATCAATGTGAATGTAAAGTTCGGCAGCATTCGGTGTGGGAAGGAAATTAATTGCCATTTTTCTTCCGTCCAAAGTTTGCATATTTTGTTAGAAGTATGCAGGAGTCATGAATGATAGAAGCGTTCATGTTCTGTATAACAGAATATTTAAGTAGAAAGCCTGTTGTGTGACTTACAGTGAATAGGATCTGTTGTTACATTGAAATGATGAAACTGATGTGCTGCGTCGATTACTAAATAGAATAGGGATATAATAGAAGGACCATTATTGAGCTTTATTAAAACAAATGCAGATAGGTGGAAGATGAAGGGGCAGGAAAGAAGCAGAAAAGAGGCACAGTGACAGATAAATAGACAGATAGGTAGATAAATGTAATTCTACCTTCACATTCTCCCTCAAAAAGAGAGAGAAGGAAAATGTGAGAGCAGATTTATATTTATGATACATGGAGAGGAGAGATAAAAAACAAAAGAGAGAAGGAGTAGGAAAGAGAGAAAGAACATGATAGCAGGATTATATCCATAATTTTTAATTTATCATGGATAAAACGAGACATAGAAAAGAGAAAGAAAGAGAGAGAGAGAGAGAGAGAGAGAGAGAGAGAGAGAGGACAGACAGACAGACAGACAGAGAGGGGGATAGATAGGTAGAGACAGGGAAAGAGGGACAGAGAGGGGGAGAGAAGGGGATAGATAGATAGAGATGGAGAGAGAGGGAGAGAGAGAGAGAAAGAGAGAGAGAGAGAGAGAGAGAGAGAGAGAAAGAGAGAGGCAGAGGGAGGGAAGATACGTGAGATGTGGATATTGAGATGGATATGGAGATAGGAATGTGAACGTAGCAGGGAAACGGATGTCAACATTTGAGCAGAGTAAACTGATCATAACAGAAGGGGCTTGGAGCGGAGACTAGCACACAAGGGCAAGATGGTTGTACAAATTAGAGCAAATTCAATTACAGCTCCATGTATAGGCCTGGTGTGGATGACGTTTGTTGACGCTGCCGTTATTGAGTAATCAATCGTAAGGAAGTGAAGAGTGGAGGGTCACTGTTAGCGGAAAGCAGGCATTGCTCTTGTCAATAATCATTTGTATGAGTCCATTTCCCCCCCCCCCTCCTCCACCTCACTCCTCCTTACTCTATTATTATGTAACACCCTTATGAAAAGCATAATGTGTGAGGCTCACAAGTGAGATTGCTACTTTGCCAAATTGCTACCATATTTCAGCTAAACTTTGGTTTGCTTTTCCGAAAGAAATAATATAAATGAATGCGTCTGCCTCATGGTGGTATTAATTTCCTGTGTACTTGTCAGTCATGGACATGCATGCAGTAATTATAACCCCTATTCTCTCTCTCTCTCTCTCTCTCTCTCTCTCCTATTTCTCTCTCACTAATTTCTTTTAACCTTTGTCTCTATTCTTGTGCTGCTTTTGTTATCCATTACCCTCCATGCTATGTATCCTGTCTTCCTCTCCTTTTTACCAATTATGACTCTATATATCTCTCTCTCTTGTTCTCTTTCTCTCTCTCTCTTGCTCACAATGTCTCTCACTGAATTTTCTCTTAACCTCTGTATCTCTTCATGCCCGTTTTTGTTATCCAGCCCCCTCTATGCTGTGTGCCCTCTCTGCTCCCCTGTCCACTACCTAGTAATGTCTGTCTGTCTGTCTCGCTTTCATTGTGTCGCTCTCCGTGTCTCTCTCTCTCAATGACCGCATCTTTCTGTCAGTGCTGTGTCATTTTTTTTTCTCTCTTCGTTCTCCCCAACTCTCCTCTCCATATTTCAGGGCTAGGTGTTTGAACTTTCTGTCACTGGTCAATCTAAGGAAGATGTGAATAGAGAAAGAGAAATAGACAGCCAGACAAATGTGCATTGATAAGGACAATGAGTGTTTGTGTGTGTCTATACCCTGTGTGAATTTGTGGATGAGAGAAAGAGATATTGAATAATGTGTGACTATATATACGTCTTGTGTATGTATGACTGTGTGAAAGAAAGTACAAGGAAGACACAGAGAGAACAAAACATAAAATCAAGTCTCTAGCATGATAGTGATTGTGGGTTTCTTCTACACTTCTTAAAACATGTATAACAAAAGTCCATTGCAAACTTTTCCAATTGAATCATTCTTTCTGTCTTTGTATATCGTCATTATGTCAAGTAGAGCTTGAATTTACAGTGTGTCCCCAATGTGACTGCAGATAAGAGTTGCTCATAGTTTAAATATAGATATATGAATACTTAATGACTGGTTGCATGCTCCCACTGATCCATTCAGAGCAAGCAATGCAGATTTTATCTGTCGAATATACTTTCTACTTTTAAGGTTATAATTTGTATTGATTGGTTTTTATGGTAATTGATGTGTGTGTGTGTGGGGTGGGGGGTGGGGGTGGGGGTTGGAGGTGGGGAGGTGGATGGAGGGGGCGGGAGTGCTGTCATGTTTTCATTACTTTATCTGCATATACAGTGCATAAAATGCTAAATAAGTGTTTCAGGTGGCTTAAGTGGGTCTGTACGTATCACATGCACGAGTTCAATTTGTCCTGGTTTAAACACACAACGTGCAGCAGAATGTGTTGAGTGGTATACTGTAATGGTCTTAATACCACCACATTAAGGAAGCAAAAAGGTTGAGTAGTATATAGCTGCTAGCAAGTATGAATGTAGTAGGTACATAATCTACAGAGGAGATCATAGCCATTCTAAGATTGCTCCTAGTAGCTGTTGCTTGATACCAATCCTACCAGCCAATGATGTTACATAGATTCTTAAACCCATTCGCACAAAATAAATGGAGTGCTTATGCAGATCCATTCAATATATAACCAGCTTTGGTCTGTTGACTAAATTTTTTATATGATGGAAATGAAATTAATGTTTCATTGTCACATCTTAAAGAATACATTGCTGCTCATAAACATTACAAAGATAGCGTTATGTACAAGTAGAAAATATATACAAGCAGATCAAGAAACACAGATATCAAGGGGAAAATGAATACTTACTCCTAATGGGATGAAAAATATAGTGAGAAAAATATAACTTTACACCAACTTTGTTGTCTTCATCTGGTTAAAGCCCACGTCACACTTGTTCAGAGTCAGCAGGAATCAAGCAGAACCAGCCGGAATGTAAATTTTTCAAAATTCGAGCCACATTCGGGAGGGAATTTCGAATTGAGCTAAATTTGTAAAAATGCCATTCGAACACTTAGAATAGATTCTTGCACATTCCAGGTTTATTGGCTCTCGATTGCAGCTTGAGTGTAGTTGGAACACAGTAGGAATATTTAGAATGCAGTTAGAATGCAGTCAGAATATTTGGAATGGAGTCAGAGTGCTGTTGGACTGCACTTCGAATGCCGTTCAATATTTTTCCAGTTCGAATGCACCTCGAAAGTTTTGAGCATGAGCAAAACATTTGGGCCGGACACAAGAATGGACCCAAATATTCGGAATGCACTCAGAATGCAGTCAGAATGCACTTCGAATATCCAGGAATGTGCCAAGAATTTTCATTCCGACAGCATTCCGGCTTATTCCACCTCTAGTGTGACTAGGATATAAGTCATTTTCTTCCAGTCTAGTTTCTAAGAAATGCTATGCATTTTTTATGAGAGAAATTGCATTTGTTGCTCATTATCTTTTAAATTGTATCACCCACAAGTTCCTGTTAGCGTGGCGTAAACATTCGTCAGAAAAGAGAAATACCAGGGTGTGCTTACACGCCTGCCCCTCCCCCCCTATTGTAAACACGTGTCGCTAGTGCGACCAATCTTTGCGGATTGTCGGGTGGGCTTTTAGTGCAGCCAGCGGAAAGCTTGCCTTGCTTCAGTGGTTGATAAGCAAACACGTTTGGTTGCCTTTGAAGGCTTGAGAGGGAGAAAAAATACCCGCCATTCCCATGTGTGTGTGTGTGTGTGTGTGTGGGAATGTGAGGGCTGCTCTGTGATGTAATGTCAGTTCCACAACATGTATCCAGGGCAGATCTTGAACTGGGTTTGAGACCAGGAGGGGGTTGGGTGTGGGTGTGAGATGAGGGGGGGGGGGGGGTGGGGGGTGGGGAGATGCAGGTGGTGGACTGGTTGTGTGGTGTGGTGTGGTGTATGACAATTCAGCAATGTTTATACCGTTAAATGTTAAATTTATCAAGAAAAACGACTACCCATCTTATCCATAACGCTGTTTTAATATTATACATGCAAAGTCATGTGTAGACTGTCTTTTAAAAAAAGAAAAATATGTAATAATTGTCTTGTTCCTTACGTCCCCTTGAAAATGGCGCTTGCACGTAGAAAGAAGTAAAGGAGAATTTACAGAAATGATGTGCTTTTTCCTTGCCCTTCCACTCTCCTTCCCTTCCTCGGGTAGATAAAAATAATCTCCATTCTTGGGCTTTGTTCACCTGTCAATCATGTCAGCCATGGAAGAAGCAGTAATCTTGCAGGGGAAAACCCCACCATACGGTCTTCTAATCTCTGCCGGTGTATCCTGTCTGTCTCCACGCTTTTGTGGATCGTTAGCCGCGGAAATCAGCATGCATGATTTAAACCTCAAGAAACGCTGCGCTAATGCTCTCCCACAGCCAGCATTGGGTGACATTTCCCATGTCTTGGATGTTGCCGAGGATAATGCACACCCTCAGGATGGTGCATCTATTGATCAGTTTTATATACTTTGGTGTAACCGTAGAACACAGCGTGAAAACAGTAAACACCTTGTCTACAAAGACCGATACCTATGAAGACCGTTTACTGGAACACAGTTAAAGTGGAACTCTTTCTCTCACAGTTAACCCCAACTATCAACAAGTACATGGGTGTCAGGAAGTCTATTATGTAATTGCAGAAAGAACAGTCTTACCTTAATTTATTTACACTTGAAAGTTGGTGTATGTAAAAAGAAAAAAAGTAAGATCACACTTTTGTTGGATATTTTATAATAAGTGACATTTAGTTCAGGATAATGCTTGCATATATTGTTTTCTCTCACTCTCAGTCTCTCTTTCAGCTCTATCTGAATTTTCCTCTCTCTCTATTTCAGTCAGTCACACAAAATGCATTGATGTTGATGCCCCTCTGTTGTGCCATCATTTTGATCTCTTTGAGATCTTCCACGTAGTTGATAATGATGACACTGTTCTAGTCATCACGATTGGTTGTAAGTAGGTCATGTTATGGAGTGCATTGAGCAGCATATAAACTATAAGCCGATGCTTTGTACATGCATGGCACTAGTCTATGCACCCGCAGCCCGTAACATAAATGTTGAAGTGACTCTGGGAAGCACATTACCAGAAACATATACCATACCTTCTCAGCTTGTTGTTTTACCTGTTAATGCATGACGCCCACCCATTATAGAAAAATCCCTAAGCAGCAAGCTGACTTTCTACTCAAGTTACAGGCCTTTTAGCTACCGATTGTTTACTCCAACTTTCAACAAGTATGTGGGTGTCATGAAGGCTATTTTATGATTGCACAAAGAGCAGTCTTACCTTAATTTCTGTACAATGAAAAGTGGTTTATATAAAAAGAAAAAAAATACAACATTGTATGTGAACCTATATTTAAAATACATTTTTTTGTCTAAATCTCACACAAGTTTAGTTACATGTTTGCACAGCTTGGGCTGGGTTTATAAAGTAAACATCGCTGTCTATCAGTTTTTTTTTTACTCACGGCCTGATTTACAGTGCACCATCATAAAGGTTCCATGATAGATCTGTTAATGGACACTATGCCCTCTCTTTGCAGTTCAGTTTGCAGACCTTATTCACAATAATGTATCTCTCGCTTTATCTTCTTTAATCTCCTGTCATTGTCACCCACACATTTTCTTCATCCTTTCATCGCTCCATCGTTCCGAGAAAGAAAGCAAACATAGCTGGCGTCTATACCAAGACGGTAGAATCGAATGGGCTGTGCTTTGAGAACGTGCATGCACGCATCCATATCTTGTCATAAGACGGTGAATGGATGGCCTTCAGTGTGTGCAGCTTCTGACAGGTTCAAACTGTCTGAAAAAGAAATCGCAAAATGCTGTCCCATTTAACCTTGTGGAATCGACAACATATCTGGGTCCTGTTGCATAAATCTTACCATTGATGGTAACTTTGATACCAATGGCAATTTCAATGGAATCCTTGAATTTGATTGGCTGTCATGCAATGTTACCATGGAAGATACCATTGTACCATGTACCATTGTACCCAGACAACATATCTGGGTCCTGTTGCATAAAACTTACCACTGATGGTAACTTTGCTACCGATGGCAATTTCTATGGAATCCTTGAATTTGATTGGCTGTCATGCAATGTTACCATTGTAGATACCATTGATGGCAGAGTTACCATTAATGGTAAGCTTTATGCAACAGGGCCCTGGCATAGATATAGCTCACTCCCTATCATGCACTATATTCATATGATGGGTTACATCTCATGAGGAGCACATAGTTAGGAATGGCAAACTACAACACACATACAATTAACCCTTCCTGCACTGAGCCTCCATATTTAAAGATGGCCTGTCCCTTTTACAAACATCTGCAAACTTCATTAAAGTTTGCGCATATTTAGCATGTATCTTTGGGATACCAACTGTGAAATGTTAAGGTCAGAGGTACTATAACTCCCGTAGAGTAAAACTAGTTTTTACTGAGATTTGACCATTTTCGTGGCATGAAAAAACAAAGCTTGATCAATTATCAAAGATCATTTCCTCAAAACCGAATATTACGCTTTGTCGATTCCAGGGAAAGGTTGCATAGCCACTCTCTCTCAAATGATGACAAGGTCAGGGAACTTCCAGAATTAGGTCTTCAAAAGGAACAGGCTACCTTTAAGGCTGGCTTTTAGTCACTCAGATACTGAGCAGCGCACATTCCGAAAAATACATGTACATATAGCACAGTATTAGACATATATACAGAAATATTTACCACAGCATTAATGTGCAATTGAAGAAACTAATACCATTGAACAAATACCATGCAAACTGCCACTTTCTGGGAATTGCATGCATTACTTTGTGGAGAAATGCACATGTGGCAAATTGTGGCAAAATAGCCTTTTCCCCAGCCTGTCCCACATGTGAGACAGGCCATGAGAACAGAATATGTAGTCTTGTTAGAGCTAGATCCAGATTCATACTTGTAATTATTTGGAATAAAATATGCATAGCATCATAGAAGCCTGGCTACCTTCAATACAAACATGTGTAAGACCATGCAATCCCTGTTACATGAAATAGAGAACCAATAGCCCTACGTGAATGTGCTTGCTCTGTTTAAAAGCCTTCTACACTATATTATACTTTGTAAGAAGAAGGCTTTGTTTGTTTAATGACTATGAACTTTGTTATGTTGAATACAATTATAGGATATTTGAGAGCTTACAAAATACAGAAAAACAAAAATGAAGGCCTGCAATTGAAGAGAAATTCAACGACGTCATCATTGATAGGAATGGTGGTGAGTAACTTGCATTTGAATGAAACCATTTCACCAATGATTCCAGTGCACGGGTAGTTATTTGCATACTATGCAATATGATTTGTTATGACATATGGGTGTATGGTGTGTGGGTGTGGGTGTGGGTGTGGGTGGGGGTGGGATCCTGTCTGAAAGTAAGCTAAGCCCATGCACCCACTCTTTTGTTTGTACACTGGCAAGAGAAGTGGGCGAGGTAGGGCAACTTTAAAAGTGTGTTAATCCCACACCTACTGATGGATAAATAGATAAATCACTATCTGGAGAATTGACCCCTCACTAGGAAATGGTTGTAAAATCACCAATAGGGTGAATATAATGGAAAAGGGCCATATATGTATAGTGCATAACTATTAAATATCATAAGAAAACTTGAACGTATTACAAACTGTTGTAAGAAATTAAGGTTCATATTTGACAACTTTGTCCTGGTTTTTCGTGATGGAAGGCTACAAATGTGTGAGCAATTCCTAGTAGTATTTTTCATATTCATTTGATTTATTTATCTATTTCAAACATTTAAGCTGAGGAGCTAGTTAGGGATGAATAAACATTAATATATGCACATTTAATTGGTTAACAATATAGAAATAATACATAATTTTTTTCTAGATCAAAGCAAGACCATACGCATCCATGCAATGCACAAGCTAGTGATTTTGAAAGTTTTACTTAGGCTCCATTGTCCGTCTGTACTGTATGTGCTTGCTTGTGTGTGTGTGTTTGTGTGTTATGAGTGTGACATCCGTACATACATCACACCATTGTCCTCATCATCTTACTCGTTATGCATTACATGGCAGACATTGTAAGATGGTGTGGCCTTGCGGTGCAGCTAGGCTTGTCGTGGCTCATGAAACCATACAGCAAGGTAAATCGTGCGAGGGATAAACCTGGATGACAAAGGATGAACAGCGCGTGGGAGTGTGGATATACTGTATCCCCACACTGCCCCCACACTGTTTTTGCGAGTCCTTCAAGGATGAGATGGAAGACTGGTGACTGTCACTGTCTGTACAACCTACTGCAAACACTAAAGCATGTTTTAACCTCTTCTTTACTGAGGAAGCTTTTCTCCATTCAGAACCTGAGCAGTGTGGCTCCCCCGTGTGTAAACTGCTGTACGGACATTCAATGACAAAACTTCAAAAACCTTATAGGGCACAATTAAGCCACACACCTTTGGTTACTGCAGTTCCATGGCACGTATTGACATCTGAAGTGGACCAGGGTTCACAAGGCAAGAAAATCTAAACATGAGTAACGGTTGAAAAGTGTGGTATTCTCTCATAATACCATGAATTTATGACCGAATCGTATATTGGGAAATGTTATAAAGTGTGATATTCTACTGTCTGGCCCTTGGTTTGAAGGTTTCCTTGATATTAGATAGAATTGCATTTATAGTATTGAGCTTGTTTATCTCCTTCCCTTGTTAATTGTCTGTCTGTCTGTCCGTCTGTCTCTCTGGCTGGCTGCTTGCACATCTAACAGTTTTCCTGTATCCTTTTGCTCATCCAATGCAATAGATAAATGCTTTAGGCGTCTTGTCAAAAGTTCAAGACACAAAAGATTGTGGTTTTATCCGGGAATCCCACAGGGATCTTTTCTGTGAAAGGCTCGATAATATCCTGTCCTTTTCATTATTGGCTGCCAGCATTTTCTTTGTTCAAAAGACGCGTATGGCCCTTTTCCTCACTTCAATAATACACCCTACTAGTGTCCATGTTATAAAACTATGATACTATGATACAATGCGGTGGAATGAAACAAAAGACCGGACGGACTTGTGTTGGAATGCTGGTCTTTTCGGTCTTTTCAACGAAAGTTTAAAGGTTCATCCGTTCTTTTATCTGAAAGACACAGCGGAGACAGTCAATATGTGTTGACATGGCGTCTTAAAAGTCTGACTAAAACTTTTCCTGAAGTTTGTCCGTCATAAAACCTTACTTCTATCATATATTGCTTGGGCTCCATAATCTTTTAGCATCAACCTTTTTCTTCATCTTTTTTCTTTCCTCATGAAAATGGCATAATCTACAAAGTAGAAAGTCATGTTGCATCAAATTTAAGTCCCCACGCATGCACTTTCTTTGTCTCTGTCTCTCTGAGGCAAACTGTCTATCTTACAGTCCATCACTTTCACCCACACACATTTTATATACACCACTATTTATACCATCCACCCACCTACCAAAATCTCCATAAAAGTTGTCAAGATCTGTAAGTTTGACCAAAGCTTTCTCTTACAATATTTTGTATTGGGTGTCTTCAATCTCTCTGCCTTCATCCCACACACTCACACAAATATACACATCTTGTTTACACACAAGTCATATTTTCCACCCACCAATCTTTGTTCCACCCACCCACCACCCACCCCTTCCCCCTCCTCTTCTTCCCCCCTAAACCACCGGCCTACCGGAGGCCTTCCAGGCAGGTCTGCTGTATCACAGACTGCTGCTTTTTGCTCATAAGCCTCCCAAAGCCAGCCATGCATCCTAATCTCTTGGCTGGCAACCGCTTGGATGCACCACAGAACTAATTGCTATCCCAGTCTTGGAACCTGACAGATGATGACAAGAAAGAGGACCAGAGAGTGGGCTAGAGACAATCAAGAAGGAGGTAGGAGAAGGAGATTGGGTTCAAGACAAAATGTTTCATAGAGAGATAGACGCTGGGACACGAGGCGTATTAGCCACCCAAAGTTATTGGAGAGCTCATTCCACTGGTGATGGGCCTTGCGCTTGGCAAGTGATGGCCATCTCTACCTCAATAGCTTTGCTCTCTCAAGGGGGTTCGCTTGTGTAGCGCCTGTATGGCCATCGTACCCCAGCCGGATTTCACTTTTTCTACGTCTTGATTGTGGGGCGACGGCAAGACATTAGTTATTGCAGCTGATGGTGATAGCTGTGAAAGCAGCATTATAGCTAGGACTCATCACTCGTACATCTCTTATCTGTGAACGGACAATCTTTGGACATACATGTGACATCTTCCCAAGAGGAGAAACTGATGGAGTAATCAATTCTCATATGGTAATGTGTCTTAAACTTTTTGTGTGCTGTCAAATTTTTAAATGCGTGGTCTGTCAAATTTTTAAATGCGTGGTCTGTAAAGTGAAGGAAAATCATTTGTTTTAATAAGATTGTTTGCTTACATGATGTTTCCTTCAAAGACTTATTCACATACGAGTTCAAGGTGCGATGTTTTCAATGTTAAACGATAAAAATTCAGGCTCGGGGTTCAACGCCCAAAGCCAGCACTGCGCTTGATGACCTGCATTCCCCCGCGTGTCCCTGCTCCCTAACCATGAGTCCTGGGACTCCTGGGTCCTGTAGTGCAAAGAGGGAGTTGCGATAGTTGACAACATCTACTACAACTCATCATATCACAGACAATCACTGCTATCTTTTGCAGGCCGTAGTCTGTTTGATTATGCGATTAATCATAAAGTTATGATTGATCCACCCATGCGACGATCAATATCAATTGCAGGATACAATTGATATTAATTGCTAGTTCTTTGTGATGCAGATTTGCGATCGATATCAGTCGTACAATCAATGGATCAGTCGCGCTATCGATCTATTGATCAGACAAAAATTCAAGAGATTCAGGTGGCCCTGTGCTGTTTAGGGGCGAAACTTAATTGCTATCAGTGGAACCAGAATATTAGAAGTAGCAAAAGAAAGAAGAAAATGAAGAGCTGTGATCACCAGTGTCAGCTATATATCCAGTTCCTAGCATACAGTGAAGTTGAAAAGATCCATTTCTTTAAGTACTCTTGGGCCATATTCACAAGCCATGCTAGCCTAGTTAGTTACTAAAAATGCACAAGGCTGAATGCGCTTTAATAGCTAACTAGTCTGATCGTTAAGTGCCACTCATCAATCATTATATAAACATTAATGTCTTGCCCTTGTCAGTTTGTGATGGTCAATTTCCTGGTTATTTGATGACAGGGTCACATGTGTTATTGGTGCAGTTATAGCTTGGATTGCTTGCATACTAGCTTCTTTGCTCTTTGCAGAATCCTTGCAAAATTGAAGGCCTCTTTGGATGTATCATGCCTTGTTTGCTTTTTTTGGTAAAAATAAAAATGCTGTCTGTCACCATTCTCTGTAGTTTCGCGTTCACTTGGAAACAATTTCTGTGGTCTTTTATGCTTGCATCATAATGAAAGCCACACTGTGTAATTCTTGTGCTGAAATCTGTCTCGATTTTGCCTATTTCAATGAAAATGCAGACTCTAGGATAACTACAACCCGGGTCAACCACCCAACACAGGGGACAAGTAGCCCTAGGACGAGTATCCCCAGGACAATTCTCACAGGGGTACCTGTTTTGATTACTGTCTGTCACACCATTTTCTGTTAGCTGCGTTTACACAGGAGTTGCTTGCCAGTTGCCACAATAGCCTGCTCCCTGTCCTATTGTGTGTTCCTAGTCGATGACTACTCTGTTAGAAGAAGAAAATTGCAACCTTTTTCCTAGTCTATGACTACTATGTTGAATGAAGAAAATTGCAACTCTTTTCCAAGTCTATGGCCACTGTATTAGAAGAAGAAATTGTAACTTTCATCAATTTAGAAGATGCCAAAGGTGGTCTACTGCTGAGCTCGAATGATAACAAAAAAAAACACACACTCTGGTGAGAACTGCTGAGCTGGAACGATTGGAAAACTCGCATTTCTGGTGTGAACTGCTAAGCTGGAACGATAAAACAAAAAAAACCCTATGGTGTGAACGTGGCTCTATGCATTGAGAATCTGATATTCCTGTCGGGGAGCTTGCCTACTCCAGCTGGCTGCTCTCAGCAGTCAGGATGGTTTGTCACACCCTGTCAACAGACAGGCCCACAATTATTCAAACATGACATTCAATCCTGAATAATGGACATGTATTGCGGTCTAGTACATGAGTCATTGAATAGAGACCCGGGACGCGCACTCGTCAAATGTGTTTACACTTGTGAGTTAGATTGCAGACAATGCGAGTATGGCAATTCTCTTGTGAGAGGATGTCTGACAATTGAAAGACAGAAGTAAGCGTAGTAGTAATCTGCTATAGCCAGGCTATAGCAGATGTATTGCACCCACTTATTTTACTTTATTTTTCTTGGTCTATCATATATATTTCAGCAAATTCTAGCAACCTTCAACTTCATAACTATCATAGTGATGTGCTGTATTCATCATCATCAAAAGATTGATGATCACTATATTATCAAATTGATAAAGATGCTGATTGTAAACAATCGCTATTGATAGTGAATGGTACCAATGCAAAGTGTATGAACAGGCAAAACAAACCATATTTTGGAATGTACATGTATACTGTTGTGGAAATATCCCAGTGCAATTAGCAGCAGTAGTTGTTAAAAGAAATCCATGTAGATAAGGACTAGTTTGGGAAAAGAGAGAAAGAGAGAGAGAGAGGAAGAGAAAGGAAGAAAGCAGTAGAAACGGGAGGGAATTTTGGGAGAAACAGACTGACAGACAGACAGACAGTAAATAGGAACGTAATGGGAAATTAATTTGAAGAGACGCTTAAAGGCCTGATTAATTAACAACAACATATCACAGACATGAAAATGCAGTCTGGATGTAATTCATTTCACTTGTGGTTTATCAGCATGTCTCTGCACTATAGCATATCTCCTTTTCATCCTCGATCAAAACCCTGCAATGAATAGAGACCACATGGAAGCACGCGATCACGACTGCAATTAACTCCCCCCCCCCTTAGTCCCACGCAGTGCTTTGCCATAGCCCTGGCTGTCATGCGAAAGCTAAATACTCCAACCTCTGTTGACTCAGTGTATTATGATAAATGGGCTATGCGGAGGGTTCTCTTGCTCTACTCATTTAGCCAGGTCCATCCAATTTGCTAAATGCTGTTTGAATAATGCATCCTTCCTATCTCTCTCTCTCTCTCTCTCTCTCTCTTTCTTTCTCTCTCTCTCTCTTTCTCTCTCTCTTTCTCTCTCTCCCTCTCTCTCCCCCTTTCTATCTCCCCTCTCTTTCCCTCTCTCTCTCTCCCCCTTTCTATCTCCCCTCTCTCTCCCTCACTCTCTCTCCCCCCCTCTCTCTCTCCCTCTCACTCTCCCCCCCTCTCTCTTCCTCTCTCTCCCCCTCTCTCTCTCCCCTCTCTCTCTCTCTCTCTCTCTCTCTCTCTCTCTCCCTCCCTCTCTCTCTCCCTCTCCCTCTCCCTCTCTCCCTCTCTCTCCCTCTCTCCCCCCTCTCTCTCTCTCTCTCTCCCTCCCCCCTCTCTCTCCCTTTCTCTCTCCCTTTCTCTTCCTCCCTCTCTCTTCCTCCCCCCTCTCTCTCTCTACCCCCACCCCATCTCCAAAATGAATGAGTGGGGTGTTTGTATTGTGCCCCCCTTCCTCCCAATTTGTCCACCTCTTTCTTCCTATATCCAGCCCACCCCCCAAAAAACAAACAAACCTTTTTTTGTATGTTCATATTTCCTTCATCCTGTGTCTGTTTCTGATTTATAACCCACCTAAAACATACAATACAAATAATGTAAGTATGTGTATTTATATTGCATTATATTTCTCCATCTATATTTCTACCCCACCTGCTAGATAAGCTTTTGTATAATAATACACATATTGTGTAATATAGACACATTTTGTGTTTATAGGGCATAGAGGCTACAACTAGGAAATACTGTCTCTAGGAACAAGGCTATTGTTTTGTTGAAATTACAAAATTTCCCAGACAGCAGGATCACAGTACTATCTGTCACATGTCTTTGCATGTGACACAGATTTCTTAATAGTTGGTGAATAGTACAAATGGAAAATGGACTTGCCCAGAGCACTGCATAACTTCTGGATTCAGGATTTCAAGAATGAAAAGATGGGATGAACTATTTCCATACTTTGGGAAAAAAGAAATGTTGCAGAAGTGATGCAGTGTTTGCTACATGTTCAGAAGGTTTTCTCAAATGTCATCACTTTTTCATTCAGGATGGTCCGAGGCCAAATTGTGTTTTAGGAACCATAGCGCGGTTATGTGTTAGAATGAATACAGTATACCTGGGTGTAAACACCTTTACACTGTTGTCCAGACTGTAATGTGAACACAAACATGATTGTTTTCTATCTGGAGTGTAGAATGTAGGACTTCAGTAAGAAATCTACACTCTTTTTTTTAAAAATGAGAGGTATATAGTGGGCTCGGCTGTAATGTGCAGACAGGCAGGATGGAATTCATCTAGCAGTAGGTAGAATTAAGGCCTAAATGTAAACACTGCTACACCATTGGCCAGACTGCAATGTGAACGCAAACATGACTGCATTCATCTAGAAGTGGGTAGAATGTAGGCTGTAGTATAAATACATCTACACATCCATTGCCCATGTTGGAATGTGAACAAAAACATGACTGTTCTTTAAGCAGTGTGAAGAGTGTAGGCACATAGTGTAAACACTCCTACACCATTGTCCAGACTCTAATGTGAACACAAACATGCCTGTATTCATCAAACAGTGGGTAGAATGTAGGCTGTAGTTTGAACACTGCTACACCTTTGCCCAGGTTGTAATGTGAACACAAATAGGACTGTATTCATATAGTGCGTAAAATGTAAGAGTGAGATGACAGTATATGTATGTATGTATGTATGTGTGCATGTGTGTGTGTGTGTGTGTGTGTGTGTGTGTGAAGGGGAGGGGGGGGGGTGAGTTTGCTATCTCTTAGCCCAGAGAAAGGGTTGTCACGCCATGCCATGCCAGAGAATGATTTATACGGCTCCTCTTAATGAGGTGACTTAGATTGCCAAAGCTTCGTACCCGGTTTTGGGAAATCACACACCGAACGAGGGTGAATGATGGCAGAGTGGCATAGCGCATGTAATAAAAAAGGCCCTACACATACATACATGTGCTAGTTAATGAGAGAGTTAGAGTTGAATTAGTAAGGAGGGGGAGGGGGTAACATATATTCAGGCATCTGTGCTTAAGTCGCACTGAATACATGAGAGTTGTGTGCATGTGTATGCTACAAACGTTGTTTATCAGTTTTTTGTGTGTTTTTAGTGCGCCGCCATATATCTGCTTTGCTGCTTTATGAGTAGTATACACAAGGTGATGTAAAGAATAAAACCAAAAACACCAGTTTGATTTAATATATGTCATAAGAAGCTGAGAAATTTGATTTGTTAAACATGTACAAATTGGCAACATTGAGGTTTTGATTGATTCAAGTGTGTTGATAAATTTGGGATGCAATGTCATACAAGTTGTCATTAATACTTCACATCTGCTGTTTTAACCAGTATGGAATATGAACATTAGATGTATACATACCCCTTTAAGAATATTGATGAATATCTCTATCCTCAAAAATGCTTGTAACCATTTTTCTACTTGATTCAACTGTGTTGTTCTATAATGTGAGTGCCCTCACTTCGATCCAAACAATATAGTACTGTATTTCAAACTGAGAGATAATTTGGTTAACTCCTTCACTGTCAGAGTCCATACTACCCTATGGGAATGGTGTGTATGACCAGTGCAAAAATGCCTCAATGGCGCATAAATATTTAACAAGTTCATATCTTCTTTAGATGGCAGATTATGCAATGTTAACTCTTCCTACGCCAATAACTGTCAAACGGTTGCATCATACACAAAGATCCTATAGAGAGGCAATTGTTTTAGCAGAGTAAGAGTTAACATTTGATGTTATATGAATGTTATAAGAAAAAAGGTATTTGAATAAAGAATATGGATAATTTGTAGCTTCAGTCTAATACAGTATAGTGATTTTTGTAAAGAAAAGATATTTGGAATCTTAACTGGCTTCTGTCATTGAAAACGACCTTGAGTGAGGAATTGTTCTTTTAGGTGCTCAATTATTCATTCGAGAGGGAGAGGTAGAAATATCGTACAATAATACACTCGCGTATAGATATGCGAGAAAGCTAATCATATGTGATCTTCATCATACCCCCGGGGGTTAAGAATTTCAAATGCGTCTAAATCTGTTTTCTGTGATTTGCGTACTGAACTTGACGTGTAGAGTGAATTGGCGGTCGACTACTGACGGAATAAAGAATAGGGATAATCTCGCTGGGCTGCTCTCTAATGATGTATGGTAATTTCCTGGCTGACTGCCTTTCTGACGTGGTGAGCTTCCCATTTGCTGCTCGCTGGCTCGTGAGCCGGGCCAGATTCATGCAACACCTGCCTGGCGAGTGGGAGCCCCTCTTTTCACGGAGAGCGTATGACCCCCATTTAATGACCCTCATCTCATACCTCCCCAGAAGACACACTTTCTTTGGCACAGGTCAGAAACTGTTCAAGGAGCGGGGTGTTTGCTAAAAGCATTATTAATGTGATAATTCTTGTCATTTTTAAAAGCGTTAATATCTTCAATAGTATCAATATTATTGATATCATCACCAGTAACAGTAAGTAGTAGTTAAAGTACTAGAAGTAGAAGTTTGTAGTAGTTATAGCACTAGAAAAAGGCAGTAGAAGTTTTAGATGTTGTAGCAGCAGTAGTAGCACTACTACTACTAGTAGTAATGGAATTGTACACATTATAAGTGCTGTCTTTGGCATTGGTTTATTTTTTTATCTGAACAGGCATAGTACAATATATGGAAAAGAATGTAACAATTGCATGAAGTAAAAGCAGCATGACAAAGTAGAAAATACAGATATAATACAAGCCACCGGGTGGGGATATAATAATCATATAACTTCATGTCCTGTGTTAACCCTTCTATACCAGACAAAATGCTGCTCTATGCAGGGATGTGTAAGGAAGGAGGGACAACTCGAGCATAATATATTCAAACATCTGTATGGATACTAAAGCGTGCTAATGCATGTCAAAAGCATTCCACAATCATTACAATGCTTTGATGTCCCATGCGTGGCACCGACATTTAGCTGCTGTCAACTTGGAAAGCAATATCTTTAATTCCCCGTTTTGTTTCTTGAAGCTGTGTTTCTTATCAAATTTTTTGGGGGTAATTTTCAAGAAAGCTAAGGGCAACACCACTAAAGATCCTGTATTCGTTTTTCTTCTGAATAATTGTTGAATGATGCACAAACGGAGATGTAAGATAATATTCTTACTTACATAATTAACAAATTTATTTACTTTCCGGAGATTTCTGGAAATGTCGGATTCAATCATTATCAAAATTATATATTAAGCTGTATATTTTCATTAACAGAGTTTGCATGAATTTGCGTGCAGCTGAGATATTTTACTAAAAATACTGTTTTTTTTTTGCTGATATCTCTTTTCCTCACAAAAGTATTGATACAATCCAACAGAAGTGGACTGCGAAATAAGACTCTACATTTATTTTGTTTTCTCTGAGAAACCGTCAAATCCTGTCCGTTATTGTTAAAACATGTTAAAAGCACATGCTGAGACCACATAATTTTTTGGCGGTGCCACGCATGGGCTCAAAGAAAGAATGTTTCATATTCTTCTATAACACATCCCTGCTCTATAGGATTTATGTGTCTTATGTGAAAAAATATACTCACGGCACATAGGGTATAAAACTAAGAATGTGTTACAACAAGAAAATACATGACAGAACCGACACCAAAAGTTATAAAAGTGAAAAAGACCAAGGTTTAATGTCAATAAAATGACATTGATTATTGTGTCCTTAATAAGGTAGATGAACTTGCTATTAACACTTTCCTTTATTTATTGATGGGCAGATTAGAAAAGGGATGAGTAGATGTCAGATGAGTGTCGGGCTCGGTTGATTTATTCTCGGCCTTATAGTGAAGGCCTCATCTCATCCAGTCACCAATCATGTGCTCCTAATAATGTCATCAAAAGGTGATCATCCTGCTGAACACCTCTACTTTGATGTTCATGCGGCGGCCACCCTTTTATGAAAACTCATGTCTACCTGTCTGTCTGACGGCTGAAATACTAGAGATTTCAAAGGGATGTAGGCATGAGCAAACAGTTTATAACCGTAAAACAGGCAGTGGACTGTGTATATTGATCATGACTGCTTTTATTTATCATGTTATTGAGGTTGAACGAGCGGCTAATAGGTATACCAGATGTCACATCTTTATAAGTCAAACCTGTCTGTAGAGACCACATGAGGGAGACTGAAACAGAGGTGTTTATAGACAGGTGGTTGTAAACCCTTCCAGTGACAGACAAAGTACAGCTCAATGGGATTTTTGTGTATTACTTGTAGATGTAATCACCCGTGACACTCAGAGAGTTAAAGACAGCTGCAATACCATTCAAACAGCTCTGAAGGGGTTAAAGCTATGAAGTCCTTACAGATATTGTTTTTTTGGACAGGTTTGAGTTTAATAATTTTGACAATTACCGGTATGCAGAAGATAATAGTCTCAGATGTTTCCTGAAAGTATCTGCTTCTAGAAAGAATCAAAATCCTCCTTTTCTCACATGGTGTGCCGTAAATTTCTATTATTGATAATAGTCTCATAGACTCTTATTTAGGATCATCTTATGGAGCATTTACAGCATAAACCAGTGGGAACGTCAATACAGCTTAGTTTGTCTTTGCTACCTGCAGTCCCATCAGTCTGTTCATGGAGATACAGTTGAGGCCAAAAGTTTACATACACCCATGGAATTCAGTGAAATTTGTTCGCTTGCTAAACATTGTAAAATTTACTATATCTTTAGAAATGTAAATACTACTATGACGAATTTGTTATCAAATGAAAGAGTGTATTAAGTTCTTTCACATGGTTGGGATGCCGTTGGGACTAAATCATATTTCAGTTGGAATTCTCTTTGAAGAAATTAATTAATATTCGGGCCAATTGCATTCTATTGTTATTATATTTCAAACATCGTTTCATAGCAATATATAAATGTCAAATCTATAATTTATATTACATTTGCTATCATGATATGTCACCACTGAACAAAAAATAGTAATCTAAAATGTTTCTGTTGAGAAGAAAATAGCACAAATATGAGATGTTTTTGTCAAGTTTTTATTTTAACTTTTTTAAAATATGAAGATTTTTGGGGAAAAAATGACACCTAAATAGTTTTCAGCTCCTGATGACAAAGCAATGTGATAAACAGGCACGGCATACTCATTTGTTTGATATCAAATTCGTCATGATAGCACAACTATTTTATAAGATACAGTAAATTTTATGATGTTTGGCAAGTGTCAACTTTTCTTTGAATTTCCTGGGTGTATGTAAACTTCTGGCCTCAACTGTATGTTCACATCAGAGTAGTTTGTCTTTGCGAACTGCAGTCCCATCAGTCTGTTCATCGATTATCTATCCTCCTGCGAAGTGATGGCCTGCGCAGGCATTCACAAATGTGTTCAATGTAGCAATGCCGAAGCTTTGCCATGACAGACGAACATTAGCATCAAACTGCAGGTGGCGTGGGACAAGGGCAAAGCGTTCAAGTATGAACATGGCTTGATGGTTATGTACAGCATCTCGACCTTGCCATCAATAACTCAGACCTTTTTGCTTGTAGCAAGACAAGCTCGTGTGGGTTGTCTCAAGAGGAAGTGTCTCACATTGAGAATATATTAATGACCAGGTGTCATGTTATCTACAATCGATGCCTATGTGCATGTGGGAATGTTATTTATTGCCAATTTGCGTGAAACTATGGTGCTTTTTCTGTTTGGATTGTAGCAAATAGCACACCAATTATTCATGATCTTTAAGGAGCCATGATCTCAGGCTACTGGGACTGTGACTGATTTGAAATCAAAGTCTTTGAATCACAAGTCTCTGAATTCTTTGTTTTGTGTAGGGGAGGGATGCTTGAAATGACAATGTCACTACTAATATCTGTGAGTACTAATATCTGTGGGGTCAAGATTGAAGCCTGCTCACTGTTTATACCCTCTGCAGTGCCTCAATATAAGTTTGCAATATAAAATATGAATGATAACTACATAATTCTGCCATTATAAATATTATATAGCAACGCATGAATTGTTGGGTGGGTTTGGGAAGGAGGGTGGGGGGGGGGGGGGGAGGGGTGGTGGTGGCGATGGTGGTGGTGGTGATGGCGGTGGTGGTGGTTGAGGTGGTGGTGGTTGCGGTGGTGGTGGTGGTGGTAATATGTTGGGGAGACATTGGAGTGCATGGGAAGTCATGTGATACCGGTGATGGTGATAGTGGCAATGGCGATGGTAATGGTGGTGGTGATGGTGACGGTGATGGAGTCGGTGGCGATGTGTGTGATGGAGATATTGGGGGTGCACATTGTGGACTCATGTTATGGTGGTGGCATACCTTCCCACCCCACCTCATCCATCCACCCTTTAGGATAATTATGATACCATATTAGGAAGACAGCAAAAATACCACTAAGGACCTCAATGGACTCAACATCAGCATCGCTGCTGGTTGCATGGTCAGACTGCCAACAACATTTTTTTGCTGTACCTTATTATTTTGACCTGTAGTTCAGAACAAGTGTCCTGTTAAATCAACACCAACATTAGTTTTGATGTTCCTTCCATGTTTTCTATTCTTTTCCCCAAATCTTTAACTACAACACCACTTCATAAATTAGACAGCAAAAGCAATACCTAGAACCCAACATCAGCATGTTTCATGAACCTACCCCAAAGTGTTTTCCCCTTGTTTTTCCAAAAAATCCTCCAGGATACAGAAAATATAATTAAATGAAAAAATCAATGTCCTTAACCTTGACATCAGCTTTGATGCTGGTTTTTATGACCTGATCCCCAACATTTGTTCCTTCATTTATATCTCCCCCCTACCTCAGAGCAAGAAGAGTCGGTGGCCTATGAGCGCAAACTGCGCATGATCCATGACATCATTCAGCATGATGCCGGTGCCGCAATGCCACAGCCGCCTGCCCAACTCGTCCCAGTTCAGTGTAAGTCCTCACATACTTGAGTAATCCTCCCCCACCACACCCCTACCTCCACTCCACTCTCCTCCCTTCCATGTCAAGCACACCACCTCTACACCCAAACCCATACCAGCTTCGACCATTACTACCACCAGTACCTCCTTCTTCTCCTCCATCACCACCACTACCATCACCACCACTACCATTACCACCACTACTAGCACCACCACCACTATTTCCACCATCACAACCACCACTACCCCTCCACCACCACCACCACCACCTCTACTACCACTATCACCACCAGTAGCACCACTACCACAGCCACCACTACTAGCACTACCACTACTTCTACCATCACTACTTCCACCATCATCACCACTACCACTACCACCACCACCACCATCACTACTACCACCACTACCACCACCACCACCACTACCACCACCACCACCACCACCACCACTACCACTGCCACCACCACTACCACCACTACCACCACTACCACCACTACCACCACTACCACCACTACCACCACTACCACCACTACCACCACCACTACCACCACCACTACCACCACCACTACCACCACCACTACCACCACCACTACCACCACCACTACCACCACCACTACCACTACCACTACCACCATCACTACCACCACCACCACTACCACCACCACCATTATCACTACCATCACAATAATATTATTATAGAATGTACTCTGCACCATGATTGAATGTGTAATCCTCCTTTCAGTCCCAAAGTCCTGTTCTGGACAACACATTAAGCACCTTGAAATTTAATGGGTGTAGCAATTCACCACAAAATGCACCTGTTTGCTGTTTTCCTGTTTTAAAGGTTTCTAATTCATTTTTTATGAGTTTCTCTGATTGCAGGAATAGTAATGAAACCGTCATCACTTTGATAACCATTCAAGATCTATATGTATAATGTCAAGTTACTTCCATTGTGTTGATCCCAAATGACATTATAATGCTTTCCTAATTGTATACATGTAATTGCTGGAGTTAGCTTTCATCATTACCACAAAAATGTTAGAACAGTCTTCAAGACTACTTGATCATGCTTTATCAACATATTGTAATGTCTTTGAATATGTAATCAACTAAAGATGACATTACCCCTATCAAAAACATTCTTATTTCATGAAAAATTTGTAGCACATTGTAAGTGTGATTAGATATTCCTTACATACTACTCTGTATAGGATTTGCAGAAACATTTGAAGGATTATTGAAATTGAATTTGAAATGCATCAAGATTAGAGAGAGACTTCTGGTGCTTTCAGGTGTGTACTTGTCACTTGCCATTATATGGTGCTTTACTGGGCCGTTGACTTGGATTCTCCCTATGGTGGAGCAGCAGGCATTTACTGAGAGCTACAAACTCCTCCTAGAATCAACATGCAGCATTATGCCCGCCCGCCCCTCCACCCCCCCCCCCCCCCCCCCCGCCTTGTGATGTGTGGACAGGGCTGGGGTCATTAACCTTAGACACATCAGTAGGTCATCTACATGTTTGTGATGACACGTTGCTAATTACTCTCCTCGGTGGATCTTGCTGGGAGCGCACGTCCATTGATGTTATGACATGTTCGGGGGACTAAGCAACTAATATGACTGTACTCCACAAATTGTGGTGAATATATTTTGTAAATGTCGACTCTAGAGTGTACACTATTCATACAATGTAGAGGGTATAGCCTTACATACTCTTATCAATATTGAAATGAAAAGGGGGTTTGAATTGAAAAATCAGAGGAATGCTTTAGATAAAATATTCAGTTATTGGATATTAAGTATTTCATAGTGTTTTAATCAAGTATAACACTATCAAGCTCTCAATAGTGTGCCAAAGATTGTATTAAAGGAATTGGTGTTCAGCAACATTGATTTGACAAACTATGGACAAGATTGATTTGGTTATTCGGTTAATATGTTTTTATTTAAACAAATATAACATTAAAATACATAAGACTTTGGTGTCAATATATTTCACAACTGGCTCTTTAATCAAATTAAATCAAAATTAATTATTTTGATAGTTTATCTGTATCAAAATATATATAATTGATGATTGTTTAACTAGCAAGCTCATGTTGTATATCATGAGATCAATTATTTTAGTTGCATGTACTTGATGTATTTTATTTATGCTCTCATGTGAATAACTCTGATAAGATATCATCCGATTACTTCAAGAAATAACTGCACCTGTGAACATCAGTAAATGCATCCTATTTGTAGCATGTGTCTCATGGTAGTAAGTTAAGTGCACCACACAACCTTCAGAGTGCATCATCTTGCATCTGCTGTAGGCCTATCTAATGTACCTGTCTGCGAGCAGTGAGCGTCTCCAGCTCACTAGCTAGCTCGCTAGCTGGCTGGCATCAGCTTTTCCCTGGGACGATCCTGGGCTTAATGGGCCTTTGATGGCTTGTTATGTCGGGCCGATAACGGATGTTAGAGTGCAGCTTTATGGACTGTTTGGCCTTTGTGGTGGGATCGTGACGGATCATCATTGCTTCACCAGACACGGGGCGAATGTTAAGCTGTGGAGTCTCCCGTTCATGACATTGCATGAATATGCGTGATGCGCGCATCAGAGACGAGCTGGGTAATAGTGTGCCCGAAGCCCGGGGCATGAATTCACCTTTATGAAACGCACTCTTACTTGCGCACGCCGCAGAACTGTAATAAGTTGGATGACACTTTGACTATACAGATGGACTAAATCTATTATTTATAAAGATATTTGTATTTGATAATTAGTATCTCGCTGTAGCAATTAAATTCTGAAATGTGCCATTTACTATTGGATGTTGATTAATCTAGAATACGTGTAGACTGAAACGGCGCAGGAATTTGTTTGTATTAATTTCGCATAAATCCTAATTTACATGTAGATAGTTGAAGCCTATTTGAATCATGTCATCCTTTTCATTTAAACATAAGACCATCGAACCCCCCCCCCCCAATAGAAAATTGCTTTAATCTCAGTGTCACGTGTTGAGTTGATCCCAAGCAATTCAAGCTCATTGCAAATTGTTGGAGTATATATCCAAGATTTAAAGCATGTGTTTTATTTTTGTGCAGGAAATTAAAATGACCGACAGCTTCCACCATACCAGGTACTACAAGAAAACCATTTATAAACACATTACAAAGACTACGCTCCCCCACCCCCTGTCCATGCACCCACCACACCCCTCTGTACAACAAGAATAATGACGTATATATGCTCTGGGTGCAACATTTGCAGGCATTAGGAGGAAATTGCTGGTGTAGGGTTAATGCTGTTTGACAGCGCAGTGCGAATGTTTTGCTCCAGCTCGCATCAACATGTCATCTACATCAGCTACTAGATGGTCCTCAATTTTGCGAATGTCAACTGTGTTTCAGATCAGGAGCTCATTCCAGTCGTATTCTGGTACATTTCTACTAGGGACAAGGCACAGTGCTTTTCTTATTTCCTATGGGGAGATGTTGTCTTCCTTTTGACACATGGGAATACATGTATCAGCCAATCCCCATCCCACACCCTTCCTCCCCCCCCCCCCCCCCTCTCTCTCTCTCTCTCTCTCTCTCTCTCACTCTCTCCCTCTATCTCCCTCTCTGTCTGTCTGTCTGTCTGTCTGTCTGTCTGTCTGTCTGTCTGTCTGTCTCTCATTCTCCCTTTCTTTTTCCTCCCCTCCCCTTCCCCTTTCTGTCTGCCTGTTTCCCTCTTTTCATCTGTCTGTCTTCCCGTATGTCTGTCTACCTCTCTCTCTTTATGTATATATTTATTTATGTGCGTGTGTATTTACATAAAACAATATTTGTCTTTGCTTGTCAGTTTGTCTCTCTCTCTATCTTTGTTTTCCTCCAATATTCATAAATCTGACTTGCTGAGTTTGTCAGCTTTCATACAAGATCATTCTTTCCATGTTAGGCAAATCACAGCTCTATCAATCTTATAAGAACGTAAATGACCCAGAATAATAGGACCTACCTAGTTATAGGTTTATCACCCTTAAAGACAGCCAGTCCCTTTTTCAGATCACCACAAAACCATCGAAACATTGGCAAAACATATAGAGAACTGTTAGCAAGCTCTATATTCACAATTTGAAACTGATACGTAGTGTAAAATTCAAATAATGCACGTAAACAACGTCTGATTAATAGTCTTTACCTCAGGCTCTTAGCAGTTTGTGTTGAAATATCTGCTTTGTTGATTAATCTGTTTATTAAATTATAAAACGCATTATGAAAAAAAATTGTTCTATGGAAGGAATCATCTCCAAAGTTTGGTAGTTACTCATAAAATTAGGATTTCACACACGCATAATAACCACATAGATACTTTAACAAAGACTAATACTTTTTTCGTGGTACGAAAAAAGTCGATTTGAAATGTAACGGCTGAAATTTTTTACATATACAGAAAGCTTCAACATGCTATATTCTTAGAAATGGTCTTGAATCACACTTTCTTCAATTTACGATCGTGATAGACGATTTCAAATTTTAAGCTTGCAAAAGGGACGGACAATCTTTAAAGAATTTTCTGTATAAGACTTTAAGCAGATGTACATGTGCCTTACCTAGACACATCAATGTCAAATGCCAGGATTAACATTTGTGTAACTTCTAATTATAGTGCAGGACTGTCATTCCATAACGGATCAATAAGGCATTTTGGATCAAGAGGGCTGGGTCCTTTCCCATGCCGTACCTTGCTCTATTTTGATACGTCATACTACACATATCATTGTCATAAACAGACAGACATTGTGGGAGAGAGAGAGGGAGAGGAAGAGAGAGAGAGAGAGGGAGAGAGAGGGAGAGAGAGAGAGAGAGAGGGTGAGAGAGAGAGAGAGAGGGAGAGAGAGAGAGGGGGGAGAGAGACAGAGAGAAAGACAGAGAGAGAGAGAGAGGGGGAGAGAAAGACAGAGAGAGAGAGAGAGAGAGAGAAAGACATAGAGAGGGAGATGTATAATAAAGAGAGAGAGAGAGAGAGAGAGAGAGAGAGAATGAGAGATGGAGAGAGAGAGAGTGAAAGAGAGAGGGGCTTCTCTTATTGATCCGAATATTTAACATTAGGTTTAGGCTGGGGCTAATTAGCCCGGCGTACTTCCATCGGACGTACTTTGGTAAACGAACATAGCTAGGAGTGTGTGCCTCTATCGCTGCCAGCTACTTTTTCCTATTAGTAGGCCACTAAGCGCATGTGTACCTGTGTCACAGCTAGACCAAGAGCATAATGTTATAGATAATGGCTCTAGGTTTACTCCCAGCGAATCTATCACCGCGCTACACGTAGCCGTATCTATATGTGTCACAGGATAAAAATTGCACTGGCCGTTCCAAACTGGATTGTTTTATTGGATATTCTGGATGCTGTCATTATGCCGTGGTGTTTTTTCTTTCATACATATGATGGACTATGATTGCTTTGGTTCTTGACATTGTCTGGATATGCGACTATATATCATAGCTTCATCCACAATATCTGGGTGTTTCTAGGAATAATTGATCGTGATGTTTTTCATGTAGACGAGAATGAAGGTCACTGCACAAAACTTGATGCCGTTATACATGTCTAATCAACTAGAACCACTTCTTTGCAGAAGCTTCATGGAACATGCTCTAATGAGACGTGTGGCTCCGAGATTCTACTGAACTTGGAACTTATAGTGCTTCTGCTAATCTTTGGAGAAATTAACCTCTGCATAATTAATGATCTATGCGGATTATAGTGTGGTAACGTTCAGAGCTTGTAGCTGATGACAACTGCAGTTTCTTTTTTTGGAATAGCTGGACTTGGTCATGTGACTTTGTTTTGAACGACCAATTTCTGCCTTAAAGTATTGGCAAATAACTCATTTCATTTCTCCTGAAAACTTTATAATATGAATCATCTTTTTATGCATGGCAATAAGAATATTGCTTTAGAATGGATGGTTACCACATAGTGCAGATTCGACCATTACTTATATCGAGACAGCACTGCCTTCCAACACAATAGTAGTGATTCTGCTTTTTGAGAAAACATCATGACCTAACCTTGGATGTCTTCTTCATAAGTGCGGCTTTTACATTTTCATTTTTATTTCAAGAGAGAGAGAGACAGAGAGAGAGACAGAGAGAGAGAGAGAGAGAGAGAGAGAGAGAAAGAGAGAAAGAGAGAGAGAGAGAGAGAGAGAGAGAGAGAGAGGAAGAGAGAAGAGAGGGAGAGGAAAGAGCTAGCAACTACCCTGCTACAGAATTAATGGATTTCACATTTTCTGACATCGAGATGGAGAGGGCCCCCCCCCTCCTTCCACAGAATTGCTGCTTAAATGTACTTCATATCATAGATTGCGACATTCATAGAGACACTTCTGCTCTAAATGGCTGGCCGCCTCGATCATAGCGTGTGCTAGATTGCATTTGAGAATGAATTTCATGCTGAACAACATTAGCGTATACTGGATAGGTGAACACTGCGTTCTTCTGCAGAAGATGAACTTGAAGGGTGTGCATCCATGAGCTGGAATAAGACTGAACATATCAGCGGCTACCGGAAATGAGATATAAAGCTGGTAGGATTACTCCATCGTGAGGAAGCCAGACACATAAGTAGGCTTGTGTGTAGATCCTTGTTCAATGTTGAAATCCTCAAGGATTTATAGAATGACCTCTTCTGGTGTGTATTCCTTGGAGGGAGGGAGATCAGTCTTTGTCCGCTTCGTGATCATTGGATCTTAGTGGATTTTATCCGTCAGACAAACTGCCGAACAAGTGGGATCCCTAGATAAACGATTGGTGGAATCCGACTTACATCGTGACTGCATGTTACAGCTTTCTTGACTTCTCACAAGCTGCCACTCCTGAACAACATGGCCACCTCTTCACCTGGCTAGATTCTACAGGCGGATATTACTCAACCAGCCCTCAAATGATGTATGATTTGGATGTAATGTGTAGAACTATGGTAAATTATGATATCAAAAGTTTTGTCATAAAAATAGGATGCTTGATCATCTTTGAATCTAAAATTACCACTCACATTAGTGTTTTTTTCACAATATGTCTTACATTTTGTGGGGGAAATGAAGCCATCTGTGAATTTGTACATCACAAACTGTACAATAGTTAAACTAGCTCATTATGTGTTGAAGAACTTTGAAAGGTTTTGAATATTTCTGTGCCCTGTTGGCAGTGATGCCTATGTACTGAAATATAAAACTTTAAAGTGTACATGATTTTGTGAATACAGTTTACTTCATCTTTTATTTGACTGATTAGTTTAATGTTGAAACCTTTGCCTACAACATCAACTGAATCCTGTATGGTTTGTGAATGGGGGCACGTAAATTCCATTGAATGTGTTTAATGAGATATCTTAATTGCACAACCTAATTCTGATAAACAGCAAATACCATTTGTAAGAGGTTTAGACAAAAATTGAATTGCGAGAAGACATGAAGGTGTCAAGCTCAATATGCAAGCTAGTGCTCCTAAACAAGGATGATAAATGGGTTATTGTCACTCAGCCAAAGGGTGTGAATTAATTTCTGTGTTATCACAAAAGTTTATGATTAATGATGCCATTTGGCTCTATATGTGTATACCTATTTGTTATGTTTATGTATGCTGACATCCTACGACTCTACTGCGATTGATTCTCACTCAGGAAGCCACATCAGAAATGTGATGTCTTCTATAAATCCCCTCCCACTCTCTCCTATCCTTTTATAATCTTACAGTTGGTTGTTCATTTACATACCACCAGGTTTGGAGCGAAGCGTTTTTTGTTTAGTGCACTGTTTTCCCCTTCAGTTTAATCATAATTACAATTTTATTTTTTATTTGAAATAACCTGAGCTGCACAGTGATGGTATACTAAATTTATATATTTATCTCTCCTCCCCCTCCATCTCTTTGTATTTGTCTCTTCTTTACTCTTCCCCCTGTTTCTGCCCTCTTTATCCCTATTCCATTCCCTCTCCTACCCTCTCCATCCTTCTCTTTACCCCCATCTCTCTCCCTTCATCTTTCTACTTCCACATCTCTCCATTGATTTCTCTACTTCCATCTTTCTCTCTTCTTCCTCTTGTTACCCTCTCCCTCCCTCCCTCCCTCCCTCCTCCTACCCTCCTCCCACCCTTCATATTCTCCTCTCCTCTCCTCTCCTCTCCTCTCCCCTCCTTCCTTTCCTTCCCTTACTCTCTATTCCTATCTCTCCCCTTTTCTCTCCCTCTCCCCTTCATCTCTCACCTACCCTCTCTCCCACACAGCTGGTATGATGTCAGAAGATAGCGACTACACCAGTGATGTGAACGCACCCACAGTCAGTAACAGCAGCCCACGCCACAGCGGGGGCACCGCACACCACTCCTCCGACAGGTTAGACTCCCCCTCCCACGGGTCCCCGCCCCGCCGCTACCCAGACTTTGATGATGACAACTTCTCTGGTGCTGAAGAGGTGAGTGTCACCTATTTGTATGATATATATATCAATCTATTTATCTATCTATCCATCTATCTATATAGCTGGTGTGCACAACTTTCTGTTGAGTCAGTCGGGAAATCTCTCTCCTTCAGACAAGGACCTGAAGTGGCAAGAAAGGCTTTAGCCAGATCTTATCAGAAGAGAAAAGTTGCACAACTGAGGTATTGCCTGAAGACTATCGTTGCTATCGTTAATGACCAAATCATTTTCGTATGATATGCTATTTGCTAACAAGATTCATGGTATAATGGAAAGGTTAATGATTAATAACAATTGTTAGAGTTTGCAGAAGCTGCTTGGGTTATTACATGCTTCTATTACAATCGCAAAGTCATGTTTGGTTAAGATTTGATTTATTTTGTATTACTTCTTTCTTTTTTTTTGTATTTGCCCATCAATTTTTGTGCCCTACCAGCCTTATTATCGCCGCAACTACCCAGCTGAAGAGAGAATAGGAAGATTAATTGAGGACGATGATGATCGAAGACGCTTGTATCCCGATGACCGTGGAGACTTTACTGACGGCAGCGCAGACCGCCTAGACGACGATTATCCCGACCGAGAGTTTTACAATGACTACCGCTCAGGCAGTAACATGGACTACAGGTACATATGTCTCTGCTTTCACATTGCAGTTCTTACTAACGTCCCAGTAGCAGTCCTTCTTCCTCCGTGACCCTTTCTATATCAATGTAAATCTCTCTATCTCTTTTGAACCTGTCCGTCTCTTTTCATTCTCTCTCTTCTCTCTCTAATGATAATTTATGTGAAAAAAATGATTATATGAACAATAATGCTGACAGATGTAATTGGTTATTTATTCAAGATATGTGATACATGAAATAACCAGGTTTATTTCAACCCATTTTGGAAAAATGACAGGTATTCATGTTACCACACCATGCATGAAATCAAAATATGATTGCTTTTATGGTATGATAATGAATAAAGATCTCACAGTAGCCTGATCTGTGCACATGCTGTTCTTGTGGAGTGCCTGCAATTATCAGGACCCCAGTCACATGATCCAGTGGATCCTACCTGGATCCTATTTCTTTACACCTTGATGGAGCTATGGAGATTAATATCTTGTTGAAGGACATATGTGGCTGCTGCTGGGTTTAAACTCAAACCAGGCAGATTGAATCTAGTTGGACTGACCCAATATGGCACCTTAAATGCCTTGGGGAGCTTAGCAGGATTTTGTCCTCCAAAAATCACCATATGTGATGATAAGATACAAACTATAAGCAGGGCATCATGTAAAATGTATCTTTTCAGTTTTCCCAGCAATATTTGGTGCAATGCAATATTTGTACCAGCACAGGTGTAATATTCATGTATAATCTGCATATAGATACAACGGCTCAACTGGAGAGTTTACAAACCCAGAGGATAACTACAGTGCTAATGGAGAATACGATTCGGAATATGGTCCAAACCAGCGGGGCTATGTGGATGACTATGAGGATGAGTATCGGGAGGGGCAAAGTTCTGACGAACAGCGGTACAGAAGAATGGAGTCATATGACCAAGAAGATCAGTACGGCGATAGGAAATACGTCCGTGAAGAATACCCTCCGGATATTTACAGTGATGAATATGAGCAGCGGGACGACGGTACGTTTGACCGCAGGGAGCCGGGCTTTGAGCCTGGGGAGGTCGGGTATGTTCCTAGGGAAGCGGCAGATGACTTTGAGAAGCAGAAAACAGGGTACGACACGCGGGAGAGCGATGAGGCGCAGAGGGAGAGCGACATTGACGAGGTGCGGAGAGGGAGTGAGTATGATGTGAGGAGGGAGAGCGAGTTTGACACCAGGATTGAAAGTGACTTTGAGGGCAGGAGAGAAAGCGAATTCAACTTGAGAGCTGACGACGACTACGGCTCACGGCGAGGCAGTAAGTACGACCTCAGGAGGGAGAGCGAGTTCGACACCGGACGGGAGAGTGACTTGGAGTCCCGACGGGACAGCGAATTCGCCCTGCGAAGGGACAGCGAGTTTGACCCCGAGCCAGTGCCCGAATTCAACGGCCAACCGGAAAGTGAGTTTGAGTTGCATGAAAACACGTACTGTCCTCCTGAGAGTGACATTGAGCCACGCGATAGCGACCTTGAACAACAGGGTAGCGCGTACGACATACGGCGGCAGTCCTCGTTTCGGGGTCGCGGGCGGAAGAACAAGTACATGCACAGGGAGTCGGACTATGGCCACACCATTGGCGACTTTGAGCGGTATAACTTCCACGATGGGCGGCGGTACGTGGATCGGGGGGAGAGCTTTGATACCAGTCGGACGGAGCAGAGCGAGGCAGAGTCTGAGACCAGCAGTAATCTGCGGAGGAGACTGGAGAGGGAGGGCTTTCCCTACAGCCCCCAGGGCAGTGAGAGGTACCTGCACCGCGACGAGAGGGACGTGGACAGTCTGGAGAGAGACAGCAGGCCGTCACTGGAAACAGGAAGGTAGGGGACCCTGAAAGCAATTACAATTGTCTGTAGGCTCTGCTACTCACTCTTTTTGCCACATTCCATTGTAATGCTTAAACAGGCTCAATCTTCACGATGTGTTGCAGGCTTAATGGGAAAGTTTGTCTGTCACTAATTTTCCTAACAAATGTTGAAAATGTTTCGATGAAGTGAACTTTAGGAAGAGCATAATAGGAGTGAACATCACCATAAGCAGAATGTGACAAAAGGTTATTTAAAAATGTGTTGTGAATATATGCGTGTTGATCCTGTGACAAACGGGCCTTTACAACCAATGCTTCTTGCAGTATAATGCAAGCGTAATTGTTATGAGAGCGATATAGTACCTATAAAAAAAGGATATAGTATCTGTTCCGTGTAATAATTTAGTGATCTCTTTTTGTTTTTCAATGTTTTTAAATGATTTTTATCAAGTTTAAAGCTACAAGTACATGACATATATTACAGGTAGAAAATAAAGATTTGGTCACTTGTATAAAGAACACGACTAAAATAAATGATTATGGAGGATTACAGAGAGCTGCAGGATAAAAGAGCTTAGCCATCAAACTGACAGCTTTGAACTAAATCTTGATTCTGGTGTGCTAGTCCTGGAAGCAGCTGCTACTCGTCTCCCCGGGCTAGTCGTGTGGACCTGGACCGCTACTCGGAGAGCCTCCAGCGGTCCGATGAGCTCCTGGACAGAGACATCCTGGACGCAGACATCCTGGACCGGGAGTTCATCGACCGGGAGTTCATTGACCGGGAGTTCATCGACAGGGAGCTTATCGACAGGGAGCTGCTCGACAGGGAGCTTCTTGGCAGGGAGCTGCTTGACAGGGAGCTGCTGGAGAGAGAGCTGGAGCTAGAGAGGGAGGAGGAGGAGGACCAACTCAAGGACCTAGTCCCTGCTATGACCATCGCCCGGATGAGGTGGCTCAACGCATTCCACAGAGTGCGGGAGCAAATCAAAGAGGTGGGGGCGCGCTTAATACAAGTTTGTGTGATTTCTTCTTTTTTGAAAATGTATATAGAGTACCGAGGTGTGATGTCATATGAGAGTATAGTCAAGACAGCTGGTTCTAAATTATGTGCGTAGAGCAAGAAACGGTGATCACAGCAGGGACTCCCTTTGAGGATGCCCGACACTAACCCACTAGACAATGTCAGACCAGTACATCTCCTTTTTGAGGGATGTTGTTTAGAACCAGAAATAAGCATAACAATGGATATGACAACACCACATTGGTACTCTATGGTAGATAGATAAATGGATAGATAATGGTTTATCAGGATAAAAAAACAACAGTACAAATTAAGATTTTTTTAATTTTATTTTATATGATGTCCCATTTCTCAGTGTGGAGGCTGAGTTGGGAGTGATGTATCAATTATAGGCCTGGGGACATATTAATAAAACCATAGTATCCTAGTTACTACATATGCATGTAGAACTTGAATAATTAGCTGGGCGTAGTAAGGTTTCATGAATATGGCCCCTAGTCACTGGATATAAGAACATATCATGCCCAAATGTGTGCACCTTCTCCTCTCTCCCCAGGGAGTATCCCTTGTTCGCTGCACCTTGTCAGTGCCGGGTCAATATCATTCGCGTAGTCTTCCACCTTCTACCAGGTACCCATGCATACTCCTGGGTTGAGAGCAGCAATATGAATAAAGTATCTTGCCAAATACACAAGTGCTATAGCTATTCCTGAACCTTTAGTTGGACTCGACTGTACATATGATGTAATCTAACTTGCACTCTAATAGTGTTTAATCCTCGCTTTATTTTCTTTTTCCGGCAGGGTTATTACGATGGTGATAGTAGTATGCGGCTAGGGAAACCAGGTGGTCTCTGGGCGAATCTAGCAAACGGCGGGTGAGTCATAAACATCCTCAAATCCTCATATCCTTCTTGGGAACTACAGTCTGTGCTGTGTTTAACCAGAGGCTTTTCCATATGTTGGGATGATCTATATCCAAGAGTGGGTTAAAGGTAATCATGTGTATATTTTAATACAAGAAATACACACAAATCCCATAGAGCGCCCTCTTTGTTTGGTACACAAAGGGTTTGAGTGTGTGACGTGCAGTTCATCGTCAACCAAGTTTTTACTAACCTGCAAAATGATCTTATTAATCATCCCTAGGCGAGATTAAATACTGCTCTATTTTATGTTTAATACTGGTACAACATGATGTAAAGTCATATATGGAGCAAGTGTGAGAATTGTTGAAATTACTCTGAAATTAATTTTGATATGACCGTTAAAGTTGTTGATCTTGCTTGAGTGCTTTTACTAATTTGCAGTTTGCCATTCACTAAATGCCTTGCAAAGAAATACTAATTCTTCTTTGATGAAAACTAATACATATTTAGGAATAAACAAGTGATCATACAAAATCATCTGCAAAGAAATTTCAAAGACCCCCTGTTAAACTATTTACAAACACTTTTCAGTTTGCATAATTAGTTTGTATCTCTTTGATCAAACTGCCTTCATATAACTACTGTTAGGATTACAGTGCAATAGTTATTTATTGAATATTCATTTACAAGAAAAAATTGTTAGTTATTGTGATATTATTGTGATATTATTATCTATTCAGCAGGCAATTAATCCCTGTAAACACAGAACATGATATATTAATTGTAGAATTGTGAATATTTTCATTAAAGCTGTTTCTGAACATTCCCACCTCAATAACACCATGAGATATTATATGCCATACCTGGAAAATTCATATTCCACAGCGAACTTGAAACGGAGGATTCTTCTAACAGCTATAAAGCGGCCCATAGTCCTCTGAAACGACGCAAAAACTTCCGCATCCCCGCAAACAAACTGCTAGAGATTGACATGACTCCCGAATTACCTCCCGCAAGGAAAATCTCAGCGGTATGGTACAACATAATGGAACACACCTATATCTCCATCTCACACTGCATTTATATGCAAATTAAGAATTAGTATATCAAAGTATTTTGCATTCAATTTACATTTACATTTGCATAAACATACATTTTGCATAAATTTACCTATTCTATGAAGAGCTAGCATTCTAGTATCATTAGTTAACATACATTTAGTCTAAAGACGAATTTGTCTGATACCAAACATTCATATGCAAATCATGCATTAGCATATCAGAACATTTTGCATTAGATTTACATAATGTAACAAAGATTGAGCTAGCAGTCTATTGTCATTAGTTAAACACCATTTCGTCTAAAGATGATTTTGTCTAATACCACCATGATTTTGCCATTAAGTTCCTTCGTAACTATTAGTATTATTAGTAGTGGCAACTATTAAGGGAAACATTATCACGATAGATTCATTCTACGTTCTACATTTGGATTCGGGATCATTTGAGGAAATGATAAAGTGGCTGAAATCAAACTAGATCAGGACCAGTAACTATCTCAGAACAGTTCTGCCATAATTACGGATCCAGTAATCTTGACTGGAGTCTATCCCTTACCTTAAACAATCATTCTTATCAATGTAAATTCAGAGGTGTAATGATGTATTCAAAGGGTGCATGTTATGTCGAATCCATATTGGACAATGGCAAAATGGACTAAATGGGGTTTAGCACAGAATGGAAATAAGACTTAATTAGATTCAGACCATGCAATAGATCATCTATATCAAGTAGTATTGCATAGTTATTGTTACACATTGCATCGATCACATAACATTGTCTAGACCAATCATCATGTTGCCAGATAATGGTCCTACCCTTACAATGAAGCAATTTGAGCAATCGTATCTTAGTTGCCGGACCTTAAGGAAAAAGGAGACATTTTTATTTTATCAATCTACAAAAAAGGAGGTTTTTGAGGTAAACAACATATACATTTCAGCTTGATTTTAGTTCTAAATATTGAGCTTTTATCAATTTACTTTGGGTGCCCCCACAACTAAGAAATGCAGTGACTGGTCATTTGGGGATATTTGGAGTATGCCCATTAATTTGCACTGGGCCTGTCAGGGTTACCTTTCTCTGACAGGGAAACCCATACTGGTTTCTGGCTTGTCAATACAAGTTTGTGTTTTACCCCCAATGAAATTGGTAAGAAAAACAGGGGTCAGATTTTTGGGGGAATTTTGTTAAGTATGGAAGAACAAAATATAGCATGAATGTTTTGTTTTGGGGACAGTTTTGTAAATCAATTGCATATGAGGTATTCGAAGGCATTTATAAACATATGATGCACCATTAACTAATTTCATTCTGCATTGAGTTAAGATGATTGGATGGTCACATTCATGTTTAAGTATATATATCATCTTTGGCATTTTCACCATGTGCTTGACATGTGACTTGTATAGACAACCTATCTTAGTTCATAAACAGATGTCTATCACGGGCAAATGTTGAGCAATCTTTTCATAAACATGGCCAGTGTGAAGAGACAGTTGGTAATTCCACCCATGACATTTAAACTGTAGAATTTCACCGTACAACTATGTTCATATGAGAGTGGTTTGCCACGGCCACTTGCAGCGTCCTGTTTGGCACCAGCAATTTTGCGCAACAGCAAAGAAAAAAAAATCTTTTATGTCACAAGTAATTATTGCCAAGGATTTTAATTGCTTTGCAAAAGGCCAGAAAATATGTAAAAGGCCTAAGAAAATGGCATTATTCCAAGTGGCAGCAGCAAATGACCTCAGTGTGAACATACTTGTATGCTCTCCCCAAACTAGTATATTGAGAGCGACATTTCTCTTTCATATTTCCCTTTGTATGGTACCTTCATCCATTCCACTGTTTTATCTGTTTGTTCACCTCTTGGCGCGCAGCCCTCATGGATTAGATCTGCTACCAGACATGTTGCAGAGAAGAAAGTCAACACCGCTGGTGAGAGTGGGGGGCTGAAGGGAAGATGGCATGAGAGATAGAGAAGGAGTTGGGGGAAAGAGACGATAGAGAGGCAGAGGGAGTGTAAGATGTGAAGAGAGAGAGAGAGAGAGAGAGAGAGAGAGAGAGAGAGAGATGATAGAGGAGGAAATGAGCTGCAGATAGAGTGTGAGAAACTACTAGTTAGACAAAGACAAGGAGAGGGGCAGTGTATGTGTAGAAACAGAACAAGATAGAAAACATAAGATGAGATCTACATAATGAGAGGGTGTAAAGGGAAAGGTAGAGAGGGATAGAAGAGATGAAAGGGGGGGGAGATATACAAAGAGGGAGGGATGGAGAAAGAGATAGAGAGAGATAAAAGAAAGAGAGGGGGTGGGAGAGGGCGTTTGGGGAGAGACAGAGAGACGCAGAAAGAGAGGGAGAGGGGGGAATGGGGGAAAAGAGATGAGGAAAGACACAAGGAAAGAAAGAGGGATACAGAAAGAGAGAGGGAAAGAGAGGGAGAGAGGGAGGGAGGAAGGGAGTGATGGAGAGAGAGAGAAAGAGCAAGTGAGAGTGAGAGAGGGAGAGAGAGTGAGAGAGAGAGAGAGTGAGAGAGTGAGAGAGAGAGAGAGAGGGAGAGAGAGAGAGGGAGGGAGAGAGAGAGAGAGAGAAAGAGCGAGAGAGTGTGTATGACAGAGAGGGAAAGGGAGATGGCGTGTGTGTCATGTTGGCGGAAATGAGGATAAGAGTAGGTCCCACATACATGAGAGAGACACAGAGCTGTGAAATTATTGATGTGTTTTCAGTCCTCGTTGTATTGAGTATTTGTCTGGCGGGAGCCCAGTTGCACTATATCACTGTAATTATAACCCTAATTATACTCACGCATGAAATGTGTAGAATTATCTCGGTGATTTAAAATGATTATTCCTGTCATAATATTTTAATTCAAGGTCTCTGTAGATTTCAACCTACAGCTGAAAAGCCTCCGAGGCAATAGATATGTGAGAGCTTCAAATCAAATTAATTCTATTATGAATATTTCTGAAGAAATAATCATTCATCAAACAACTAGTGATGCAGGTTTTTATTATGCTGATACAGCAAATTATTCCTTTGTTATATGATTTAAATGAATCAGATTAGGTTCTAACAATGTTTTTTTTTCAACCAATAAGACTCATATAAATTGATTAGAGAGTCAAGTGGATTGGCTTTAATATTCATTTTCAGGACAGGATATGACAGTTGTTTCTTTTTTTTTGAAATGCGTGAAATGTGGGGTCTTTAAAGTTTTTAATAATGATGTAATAATTGTGACATGCTTGTTAGATGCATTTTTCCTTTGTTTTCCCATGTTGTGCTGTCTTGTTTGAATATTGGTACCTCATTTTGTGTATGATATTTATGCATGGTACATAGTTTATTTCTTTAACACAGAATTGTGTATATAATGTATGACCTATCACCACATCACCTTTATAAAGTCCGTAATGTAGGTGTATATCAATTATATGCCTGTCTGATGTGCTTACTGTATTTTAATTTAGATCTATCTATGTTTCTTCAACATGCAAAATAAAAGTAATAACCAACATATGAACAAATGAAATAAATACATTACACAAATCTGTACATGAAAATGCAGTGTATGTCATATTTCCTTACACAAATAAAACATTTTTTATAAAATATAATATAAAATTCAAATAATTGTATTAAAATAGGCATATAAGAGATAATAACACTAGATGTACTCATCATTGAGTAGATTTTTAAAATGAAAATTTAAAGCATGAGACCATTGAAAGTTGTTACTTCAGTGAAATGTGGAGATATCTTGGTAACTCTACATTGGTTTCTGTGGTGAAATGTCATAATCATTTAGCACATTTTACAGAAGTCTTTAACGTCATTTGTACTGTGTAGTAGCAAGTGTTAAAGTTTCATTTTTCACACCATATTTTTTAACCTTCTTTCTATCGCATATGCCTGTCAGTTACATCTAAAAAACACATGTATCAGCCATGATCATTCATGTTACCATTATGGATCACTGCTTCTCTCTTAAAATATTATATGCATTTCTCAATCTTTCATTTATCTGAATGTTCTCATCATTTGGGCATTGTTTTATTTATTCTGCTGTTGCATTCGTCAGTTCTGTGAAAGAGTGTTTTTTGTTCTTTATTTGCAGCTCTTGCCAACTGTCGTCCATATTTTGTGAATTTGTTTCCTTCCCTCTTATCTCTATAGTCTTTTTCATCTCTCCTCAGGAGCTCTTTAAGAAAGCTATGAATCTAGTTATTTACAAAGAGGAAACATTTTTTTTCAGAATAACTACCCACATTACAATATCTAATGGTTTGGGTGAGTCTAATATCATGCGTTTTCTGCATAAATCCATTTAATAATCCCCCCCCCCAAAAAAAAAATGAAAGTGAAAGTCATGGCAGATTTAGTGTCTGCTGTTAAATTAACTTTAACACAAACAAAATCAACATCAACTTCGGGAATATATGTAAGCGTACTTTAAGAAAAAATAGTGATGATAAAGTTAATGTCATTTGTGTGAAGTGCAAATAAGGAAGACTAGATAACATGATTACAAATCTAATTTGGGAAAGCAGTTCTAAGTGGATGTGTGCATTATAATTGCCACTTGAATGGCTTAAAATGTCACTTCACATCTCGTCTGTAATGACACATGGAAATCAAACTATACAAGCGTCAGACAAATATTTTGGTATTGATTTATTTTTAACCCTGCAATGTATGTAGCAGCGACGGGAAATCCATTTCATGCTGTGCGGTAATGTATAAATGATTAGGGCATGGTACATCATATCTGGGGCCGATGTGTGTATGCTAATGCATTAGTTGTTGATTTTTCTCCTGCTTCAAGTACTGTAGTAATCCAATTTTCCTTTGGGAATAGTTACAGGATTAAAATATCGAATGAACCCCCCAAAAGAAGAAGTGCATGATCCTGAATGAATTGCACTTTCATTCCTAAATGGTCTAACTGATGGTTTTCTCAGAGAGTACGGCGGATGAAGCGTTATGCCTGCAATCTCCATGATATCTGTACCCTTGTTTAGAGTTACTCTTGTGGAAAGTAACCTGTCAATTCTCATCCTATTCCTGAACCCAAACTGGCATTTTCAAAAACAATGTTTTGGCTTTTACAACATGATCAAACTGTCTCCATAAAGGCATGCGAAAATGTCCTCTGAAGGTGTTCATCCAGTGACACAAGTTGACATTTTTCCAAACCGATGCCTGCCTAGCCCGCAGAAAGCGCCCATTTGATAGTTCAATCAATGATCCCGAATCAATACCAGAAAGAGAGCTAGCATGCACCTATCAGCCGCCCCCAAGCAGTGGCAGGGGGAGGGAGGATTTGCTGAGATTAGTAGGACAAGTAAATGCACACATAAATTAAACCCTACCCCCCCTCTCGCCGCCCAATGCAGCTCCGGGCACTGTATGCAGCTGTGCTTGCAAAATGTCACCGCCCGGGGGTCTCCACTTGTCATTGCGGAGTCGTCCGTGCCGAAACAAGGCCCGACCAAATTTGTGGCCTGTATCAAAACACGGTTATGGCAACAATATCACGCCATCCCAAACAACTCTGGGCGCTTCTCCTGGATTTTTTTTCCAACCTTTTTTTAAAGTGTGTTTCTAGTTTCAGGCTGAGCATGTTTGAGTATTTCCCCATGTTAAGAGAAGGAAGTCAGCCACCACACGTTTTAATTGTTTAGGGGGTGTGGGGGTGGGGGTAAGAGAGAGGTTAGGGGGGGCATTATGTACCTATCTAGGTGTGAATATCAGGGCAGGATTCATTCTGGCTGTCTCGCTGATGAGAATGAATAGTGGGAAAGGTGAAAGGGGAAGGAAAGGGGAAAAGTGTGTGTGTGTGGGGGGGGGGGGGAGAGAGCTCTGGATAGGAGGGGGATGGAGACTGGGAACGGGGTGTGGCTGTAAAGTAAGTGGAGGGGGGGTGGTAGGGGATCACGCTTTTATGTTTTCTGTCTGACTTTATATGTACCTATTTCACCCTCCCCCCTACATCTCTCTCTCTCTCTCTATCTCTACCTCCCTCTCTCTCTGTCTATCTATCTTCCCCTCTCCCCTCTCTCTCTCTCTCTCTCTCTCTCTCTCTCTCTCTCTCTCTCTCTTTCCCTCCCTCCCCTCCCTCCCCTCTCTCCTCCTCTCTCTCTCCCCATCTGCCTCTCCTCTCCCTCTCTCCCTCTCCTCTCTCTCTCACTCTCTCTCTCTCCCTCTCTCTCTCTCTCTCTCTCTCTCTCTCTCTCTCTCTCTCTCTCTCTCTCTCTCTCTCTCTCTCTCTCTCTCTCTCTCTCTCTCTCCCTCTTTCCCTCCCCTCCCCCCCTCTCTCTCTCTCTCTCTCTCTCTCCCCCCTCTCTCTCTATCTTCCCCCTCTCTCTCTCCTTCGCGCCATCCTGCTCCTACTCCCCGGTGAACTGCTCCCCTCGGGGCGAACAAACACCTGGCGCATTTCCATGTCATTGATATGCAATGATTCTAATCCACTGACCCAATTTTTGTCACACTTACCATATTTTTCCTCATTCCTGATGGAATATATGTTTGTTCAAGGTAATATGCTTGCTTATATTACAGTCAATGTAGTGTCATGTGCCTCAGGGGAATTCTTGAAACTGAGAGAGCAGGTGAAATCTATCATACTGGTCTAGTTTTTTCATCGTGTAGTATGTTCATTAGCTAGCCCATTTGCCCTTATCTTGGTTTGATGTTGTTTTGAATTCCTTCATCCTTTCATTTGCAACTTCTCATTTAAAAAAAAAAATGAATCTTGGGATATTTCACCCACACGTATTTGAACTATTACATAATAATGTCATCGTAAGTATTCTACATGTATTTTCACACACATTGATTGTTAACAATTACTGTTGGTTAATGTTTGGTAAATGTCTAGATGCAAGTTGTACCTTTTGTTTACTTGTTCTCATATATATCATAACTACATATGTATGTGTAAGTGTGGATTCCATTTTTGTACACACATATGTGGCCTGTGTGGTTGTTGACTCCTCCTCCTCCCCCCCCCCCCCCCACCCACCCCCACCTCACGTCTTGAAGGACAAAGTGTTGGGTTGATGCATGGATGTGTGATAAGTAACACAATCCCCCACCCCTTCTCCACCCCACCCCACCCCATACCCTGCTGACATTCAGTAACCACTCTCATACTTGCATCCTTCTTTACATGCAACCTTAGGAAATTGGGGTCAAGAGCCTGTGCTGGGTAAGACATCAACTCTTTAAAGACAGCCCTTCCCTTTTTCAGATCACCACAAAACCATCGAAACATTGGAAAAACATATAAAGAAGTGTTAGCAAGCTGTATATTCACAATTTGAAACTGATACGTAGTGTAAAATTCAAATAATGCAAGTAAACAACGTCTGATTAATAGTCTTTACCTCAGGCTCGTAGCAGTTTGTGTTGACATTTCTGCTTTATTGATTAATCTATTTATTAAATTATAAAACGCATTATGAAAAAAAATGTTCTATGGAATGAATCATCTCCAAAGTTTGATAATTACTCATAAAATTAGGATTTCACACATGCATAATAACCACATAGATACTGTAACAAAGACTAATACTTTTTTCGTAGTACGAAAAAAGTCGGTTTGAAATTTAACGGCTGAATTTTTTTTACATATACAGAAAGCTTCAACATGCTATATTCTTAGAAATTGTCTTGAATCACTCTTTCTTCAATATACGATCGTGATAGACGATTTCAAATTTTAAGCTTGCAAAAGGGACGGACAATCTCTAAAGGGAATATACTGTAATGGGAAGACAAAAAGGCCTTCAAAAAAGTGATTGTGAGCAATCTTCTTGCCAATGGTCTCAAAGTCATGTATTGTCCATTTTAGAAACTTGCTGGAAGTGATTTGCCCTCATACGATCCACATTTGGAGTAATTAGTGATTAAATCACAAATCCTCGAAATGTTCGGCCTGAACAAATTGTGCCGTGTGTGCATTTCTTCCCAATATAAAATGTAAAATGCTCACAAATCCCATAGAGCATCAGTTCAACTGGTATATAAACGGTTAATGAAAATGATGGTACAGGATCTGTTGAATTGTGGCTCGTAATCTAGTGGTTATATCTAGCCTTTCAGAGGCTAGGTCATATGTCATGACCTATCACACCTTGCTCCGAAGGCCTTCCAGATAAACTGCTTATTACAATAATCATTGTTATTTTAAGGGCAATAAGGTCTCCATCATGTAGTTAGTTGTGGCCATTTGTTCATTTTTTGGTCACGAGTTTCCAGGGTTCAATAGTAGAATAGCCTGCAAGAAAAATGTAATATTTTAAAATTGTTCTACCAAATGGTGCCATTTCATTTATTATATTCCTAGAGTAGGCCATTTTGTTAATGGACCCCTCCCCTAGAAAGAAAAGAAAAGAAAACACTTGATAAGCACTTGTGATTTTTATCATTTGTTCTCATAATTGGCAGATTTTGTTTAGACAATGTCATTTAATATCTACTACGGATAACTTTTACATATGGATTCCTCTATTTATGATGGACTTCACCCAACATATGAATTTCTTTTGGTGTAGACAAAGTCCCTAAGATTGATTTTCCAATATGTTGTACAAGTACAAGGAATTTTGTGACATACATGAATATCTGTGTTCTCGTGGTGAAAATTACCAGAGGGTTAGTCATTTGTCTACATTAATATCAGACGGTACAAGCTATGTTATAGAAATACCATTTTGTGAGATTGGTCTTTAAACGCTGAAATTTTTAATTTGCTTTTGTTGTTGTATCCTTGTTTTGACACAGTCATTGGCGGCAATGAAGAGGCAGACAATGCCATCGACCATGGTGAACAGACAGTCTCTCAACGATGAAGAATTGGTAAGCGCCAACTGATGTTCCTTCAGTTCGTCGACATTTTTACGAGCCATCAAATCCATGCACGTCACACGGATTCTATGGGTCACGAAAATGCTCATGAGTTGTCTCTCCGGCCCTTTCGCAGTTTGTCTGCCTCTATCTCTATATGTGACTGTCTGTTTCTTTCTTCATGTCTGACTGTCAATCCCTGTCTATCTGTATGTCCAGTATCCTCCTCCTGTTCCTCCCTCAATCTCTCTCTCTGTCTCTCTGCTGCTCTATGTCTGTCCCTGCTTCTTTGTCTCTATCTCTGTGTCTGTGTCTATTAGTCTGTTTAATCCTATTTCTTGTTTTCTATTTTTTTCTCTTTCTTTTCCCCCTTCTTTTATGCCTCTTCCACAAATGGTCAGAGGCCTTATTTCTTTTGTTCTTTCTTTCTTTCTTTCTTTCTTTCTTTCTTTCTTTCTCTCTTCTCTCTCTCTCTCTTGTTTTCTCTTTCCTCTCTTTCTCTCTCCCATCTTCCACTTTTCTGCTTTGTCACTGTCTTTCCTTATTTCTATCTCCCTCTCCCCTCTCCCTCTTTTTCTATTTCTTTCACTCCCCATTTTAATTATTTATGTTAACTCTGTCTCTTCCTTTATTTTACTCCACATTCACTGGTTTAACTCTTATTCTTTCTTCCTCTATAATTTACATCATCTTTCTCACTGTCTCCTTGTTTCTCTTCCTATCCATCTTCTGCCACTTTGCCTCAATGACCCATACTTATGCTACAAACTAACAACTCTAACACCCCTCTCCAATAAACTCATCCCCTTCACTCCCCCCCTGTATCACCTTCCCTTTTAACCTGTTCTCTACAGAGCCCCTGTATCTGTTTCGGTTTTAATCCACTCCGACACTAAGCAGCACAATTCCTGCATAATCTGATGCATGGACAATAGAGGACAGGCTATGGATAAGCTTCAAATTCCTTAATAGGAGCAATTTAGCTACGCCCCTTTGGTAACTGCACTTCCATGGTAATTGGTGACATCCTAAATGGCCTGGGCTTCCCGAAGCTCGGAAGTCTAACCGTGAGCAATGGGATAACCACTGTGACATGAGTATAGAATAATATGGGTTTTTATACGCGCTGTACACCAGAAGTAGCATAGCATTTCCAAACTTCAAGTAATACAATATGAATTAAAAAGGAATCGAAAAAGTCTACTCAGAAACTAGGTATATTCTTACAGAGCTACCAACATTGAAATTCAACAATCAGGAAGATTTTGGGAAATTTCATTTGAAATCAGGGAGATGTCTATTAAATGCATACAGCCTAATGACAATAATCTATCAATAATCAGGGAGATTGGGTGATGTGATGAAATCTAAATCAGTATCTTTGGTCTACTTTCAGGGAGTCTCCTGCAAAATCAGGGAGACTTGGCAGCTCTGTTCTTAAATGTTTTTTTATGAGTTTCACTATCAATCTATCCACGTTTCACCCTCCTGTAGAAGAGCCATGTGTACAAGAAGACGCTGCAGGCCCTGATCTATCCAATCTCCAGCACCACGCCCCACAACTTTGAGATCTGGACGGCCACCACGCCCACCTACTGCTACGAGTGCGAGGGGTTGCTCTGGGGCATCGCCCGGCAGGGCGTCCGCTGCACGGAGTGCGGGGTCAAATGTCACGAGAAGTGCAAGGACCTACTCAACGCAGACTGTCTCCAACGTAAGTTTATACTTGATCGGTCCTGCAGACTCTGTGTGTGTGTTGTATTAGCATTTCCTCCCCCACTCTAGAAAGAATAATGAAAAGGTTAATTATGAATGATAATAATGAAAAAGAAAAATGATAAATAATAATAATAATAATAATAATATTAATAATAATAATTAATAATAATTAACACCATTTGTATAGTGCTTATCACAAAGAATGTCTCTAAGTGATTAATAATGAATGTTATAAATAATAATGATATCAATAAGAACAATGTTAATTTGTAATAAAACATATAATAGCACTAATAGTTCTAATGATAACACTAATGTTAATTGTAATATTTAAAAGAAAAGTAATAATGATAATGATAACAGTGATGATAATTATCGTGATCTTATGTGCTATTTACTGAGGATAGCTTCGCCATTGCAAGCACAGTTCATCCTCAGACCCATGCAAAATTAGTGAAGTAAAAGATCATGTGCTGGTAATTATTTAGGGAAAAATCATCCTGAATAAAATCTGCTCGTCACTAACAATGGCAACACATAGGAGAGTAGGCTGAGTACCCAAAACTTTTCGAAAAGGAAGATTTAGGTGAGGGGGCAATTTAGAAATTAATTAGCTTTCCCATTCCAAACAAGTTCATCTTGCGACATCAATATCTAGAATAGATAGTGGTCCTTGTTATTAAGCTACATATGTTCAATCCCAGAAGATCAAATCTTATAAGGTCAAACACAATTAATTTAATGAATGGTATGATTTTTAAGTGCATATTGTATCAAAATGTGTAATTGATCTACCTACCAAGGGGGAGCCCATCTTAAATAGTTAACTCACTCACTTCCAAGTTTTTGTTGTCAGTAAATACATTTTTTAAAGGTCTAGGTTGATTTCAGAAAATCAAAAGATAATCCCATTAATGGAAAAATGTATGCAGATATTAAATCAGTGAGTTTGAAAAGCTTGTAAGATGATTAAATGGCAAAATTTTTAAACATTCAATTGTGAAACCTTCACCCTTTTTATGTTGTATTTTCCCCTCCCTATTCATTGTCTCTTTGATGATGAGAATGCAAACTCTTTCTCCCTCGCATCAATCTTCTGCTCCTCTCCCACTCTTGTGCAAATATTAAAAAAAAAAAATGAGGAACTCCTTGAAAACGACAATTCCCATTCCCCAAATGATCTTTCTTTCCCCCAATCATCCACGCAGCAGCCAAAGCATGTCCCTTCCCTCAAAAAAAATATGCTTTGCTGAGAATTTTAGTCTACGTTTGTTGATTGGATTGAATATTTCCACAATAGGGAACATTTTCATTTTTTTGGTTGGGGTGGGGGGGGGGGGGTTAGATAGTCTGTATCTCATTTAAATTTAACTAGAACTTTTGAGGATACATGCTAATAGTAACAGTTTTTACAAAAGAGTTGATAAAGGATATCATTTGAAGGACCTTTCATATGTGTGGTTTGTAATTGATTTGATTGTATCAATGACATGAATATTTCTTTCATAAAGGCTTACCTTGTTAAATATAATATTTAGTATTTTTTAATTAATTTTCTATAGAAATGGGGAGTGGGGCTGATATGTTAATATGGAACTTTAGTAAAATGATCTATCAGTATCATATTACAGTTTGTTGTTGTGTTTGTTTGCATGGTAATGTTATCAAAGTACAATGTAAGAGTTTGTGTGACTTTCTGTTTCATTATTTGTATTAATCATAATTAACATGAGAAACATTCTTCAGCCTATGTTAAACCATAACACCAAATTTGTCAAAGCTAGACACAAACCTACATTGAAGAATTGATGATCATCATGTTTGCGGAATGATAGACATTTTGCTTAATTTTCCATGATTATTATCCTCCTAGAAGTTAATTATTGTGATCTCTCGGACAAAAAGTCCAATTTAGAAACAAAATTAATCAAGGAGGAAATTTTGATTTGATAAAATTTGAGGGATGATCCTGCCCAAACAAATCTTACCATTCTCACCATAATGTAAAAAAGTTTGAATTGCCTACTGCATGTCATGCCCATGCATTGACAGTGTACTGTGTGTGTTTCCATTGTCACCATGTCTTTTTATATAAGTGTCAGTAAAATAATGTCATACAACCATCTCACATACAACATATGCCATCTCAAGTCTACATATATCCCTCCCGTTTGCAAATAACCTACCATACGTAAGATTAACAGTCCCACAAATAAAGATAGGAATAACCTTTAACTAATCAATAACCTCCCCCAACCATCTTTGTTTTATGTCTGTCCACCACAGTTTTCATGACTAAGAAGAGCAGTAAGTTGGTATTTTTGTTTTAAAACTGTGTTCAATCTTGTCGATGCTTTCAAAATTTCCTTTGCTTGTAGCGTGCTTCTAATCATATATCCGTCCCTCTTTCCCTTTACTTTCAGAACCCTGCCCCCCCTCTTTATGTCTGATGATCCAACCAATCACGTTTTATTAATTTACTCTACCTTGTCATGATTTTTCTTTGCTTCTGAGATAATTTGCACACCTCAGTTTCTCTTTTAATTCCCATGATGATGATTTTTCTTTTTAATTCCTTTTAATATTACAGCAGTATATTTTTTGACGTGAAATACTGTCTTGCTTTAAAGTCTTCATTCATCAAATATATTGAAGTTATTTATATTCTGGCGAATGAGCATGTTTTCCAGCACAAAAACAATACACAGGCAAATTTGCGGGGGCTCCTTTTCAAATAGCACACTGTTCCACAGTGTGCACTATACCCTGTGCAAAACCGCAATTTCCTACAAGGGCTCTTTTGTAATATATAGGGGCCCTACTTTGAATTTGGGGGCAGAAATTCTCTTAAGCCCCTATATATATTTGTCACTCCCTAAGACAGGAGAGGGGGCTATTCTGCTAGACTAATTAACATTTCAAACATACATTATCGTAGGCCGTTCATAAACTGCCATTCAAACAGGTATTTTAAATCCATGTTAAATGTACACAACCAACTGTCAGACCTGTGAAGAAATGGTTTAAGTACTAAATACTAGCTGTATAACCGTCATATTCTTGCAAATGAAAATTAATGTTACTGAAAGAATAACCAAACTGTACTGTATCGTGTGTGTGTATATTGGTTACAACCCAGACAGGGCTAGTTGTGCCTCTTCAATGATCATGGAAGGTACTTGTAGACTTCAAACCTGATTGGTTTGCTAGCTTACCCTCCCCCCCACCTCCATGCCTCTTCCTATACCCCCCTGCCTCCGCCCTCCCCCCCCCCCCTGCCCCCCGCCGCCCCACAGTTCTGACTTTGTCACAGTCGCTCTTACCTAAAGAAATTCCAAAGCTCTCAACTTTTGTTTCTTTTCCTTTCTTTTAGAATTGAGTTTCTCTTTCTTTTTAGACACATACTTGCAGTTTGTTTTCTACCATTAGCTATCTAATTTCTTTTAACTGAGTATTGCTTGCTTAAATGTAGATTTTGTTGTATTTAAATTATTTTAAAGTCTATGAGTTTATCAGAATAAATATTTACTTTACATATCATAAGATGAGATTGATTAGCTGTGCTATTGATAATTTGTAATATAATTTCCTGCCTGTGTTTTTTTTAGATAGTTGACAATAGACCTTGATAGGAATTACATTCTAGAATTAAAAAAAAATCCTGAATATATACATATCTAAAAGCTAACTTCCCAGTTAGTTGACTTTCAATAGAGAAAGACATACTCTGTGAATTGATTTTTGTCTTCTAGATAAGAATAACCAGATTTATATCTGCCTCCATTCCCAAGTTATCATATATTAGTATACAATTTTTGCTCAATAATAGAGAAAAGCTAGTCATGTATCTATTCCACAAAATGCGACATATAAAAATCGGACCTTGATATATTACAGGTTAATGAAAAGTATTCATTATGTATTGTTATTATTAATGATATGTTCTTCACATAAAAATATTTTATTATTTCTTGCATTTGTCTTTATGTTATCCCTTTCAATCTCAGATGCTTTATGTAATGCTTTCCAGCTTTTCAAAGTTTTATTTCTTGGTGTCTTACTTTGCTTTTGCTGAAGTTGACTTCTGGTATTGTTACATGTTCTTTGATAACAGTATAAACATAGGTCTATCCTTTCCACGTTCGATGATACAATATGAAGAAAACGTAAATCTGTATTGCTGATCAAGATAATTTCTTGACTAACAGAAGGTTGTGTACTATTTTTTTTTACTACGCACATTAAAAAAAAATCTTAATGTTTTGAGTGGTACCAAATTCATTAAGGATTTCTGTGAAAAAAGTACAGGGACATTGCTTCATGAAACCTTTATGCAATCATGCGAAATAAGCTCATTTGGAGGGAACATTGAACTCCCCACGTGTATTAATCCGATGTTACAAAAAGTGGTAAAATGGAGAGTTACTGCGTGCATTAAAGAATTTCCACAGTAATCTTTCAGAAAGCTCCTAGGTCAGCTCTGAGGAACAATGACACCCACATTTTGTGTTACGTAAAATCACTCATCACCTTGTGAAGAAATTAAAGTGTTTAATCCACCCAACACCCATTATTTGTCTTATCTTAGTATTTTTAGCACATTTTCTTTTTATTTTACCAAAGTGGCAATAATTCCTCTTCTCACTATGTCATTAGGAGACCAATATTGTTTTTGTGTTTGTCTTATTGATTGATTTGGGTGGTTTTGTTATACAAAATTTAGTTTTTGTAATCTTGTATCTCAAAAGTGTTTCATTAAACTTCACCTAATAAACTCTATTATAAAGACATTGCTCTATAATACTTAATGTGCAGTTAGCAAAATTATCCTGTTTGCTTTATTGTACATTACACGTATGATATCAAAGTCTGTCTGTAAATGATTCTTGTCATGTGTACCAATGTAGTAATGCTTCTTTTGTCTGTCTGTCTGTCTGTCTGTCCGTTCTGTGCGTGCATGTGTGGGCGATGAGTGGCGGCCGTGCTGGCTTGTGCGAGCCCTGCACCACTTTGTCATGGTGCCGGCCATGCTGTGGGGCCAGGGGGTGCCGACGGCGAAATACCACGGTGCCGTTCGCATGGCCGATGACCCTTACGCCTTGGCCATGGTGGTCTGCGAGGATGACGATGACGACATCGACGTCGACGATGACGATTTTGAAGTTGGTGACGATGAGGGTTACGATGTCGTCGGTAGTCGAACCATGCTCCCGGGTGCGGCGGCGGGGATGGCGGCAGAAGACGATTTTCAGACGGCGGGAGATGAATTGCAGATTGCAGAAAGATTTGATGATGATGGTATAAGCCCTCTAGTGGTGTGGGGTACCCATCTTAGATTCTTAGTCTCTTTTCTTCCTGAGGGCAGTTTGCACTCTCCATCGGCTTGCTCATCTCTTAGGAAATACTCGTCTTCGGGAACAATTATCAGGCTTTTCATAGTAGGACAGTTTGAAGTGACATAATCGAGTGAGCATGCTATCCATCCAACATTCATGTTCATGTACCATCTCATCTGGTCATACATCCATCCAGGCTACAACATGGGGCATGTGGTATTCAATCTGACAGAGTAGAGATTTCAACAATCAATTATGAAAGTTTGAACTATCCAATGCTAGGCAGTCATTTTAATCTCTCATGGTATTTCAATGAAATAATTCCAAGGAACATGGCATTTAATTGCTTTTCTTTAAACTTGAGATTTTACGTGATTATTGAAACTAATGAGACCATATCACAGTGCTACTTCTATTTTTGGTTTGAGACAAATTGTATAAAGATTAAGACATAATTACCATAAGTTTAAATTTGAAAGCGATTTAAAGATGATTTTGTATTCAAGTTATAGTTCTTGTTACATATAATTATTGACCATCATATCAATACACGATATTTATGATCTGCTTTGCTAGTTGATAAGTCATTGAAATTTCCCAAAATGTGGGGAAATAACCCTGAAAACATGTGGAAACATTTTTAGAATGCTTAACATTTAAACATTGTCATTGCCATCATAAAAATCTGATTTACAGATATAAACGAAAGGAATTCTAGAAAAAATGTTACAATAATTTTCAATCATGCTCGACTTAAGAGGATCTTATGGGATTGTTCTTTGCTTAGTTAATGCACTAAATAGACGTGTAAGGTTCATGTAATTTTGATACCTTTAAAGCAATTTTGTTTATTATTCTATGAATTTAGTTCCGCCAACCCTTTACAAAATTCATGCTTCATCCATTTTTGTTTGGATTCCACCATTCTCATCTATTCACCAAGACTCACTCAGGTACATTGCTATCGGTATTTTGTTCAACAAAAAATCATCAGAATTGCATCAAATTGGAGACTTTTAAGTGCATGCAAAGAATTTTAACTCTCAGAACAGGATGCTGACATAATTTTCTTCCACACATTAAGCATACATCCATTCGGATTGTGTCCAAAGTTACCATGACAAACACATATCCACATTCTTTATTCAGTATTAAAGCATGCAAATAAACAAGAAAATCAGCTTCAAAACAAGAAACTGGCTTTGATCAGCACACTGCATTTCTCTATACATGGATTAGTATAAAACATTGTAGTATTAGTAAACTAGGCCACTGAATATGTGTGGTAAAATCTGATTTTATTGGTCTGTCTGGTCGGGTTCTTTGCATGTTGATGTGGTTACTGAGGTAAGTTGTTGTTCTTTTGCTTCTCAGGTCATTGTACTAGGTTTATCTGGTGATGGATAGAACTTCTAGCTGGACCATTTATTGTACCCGTCTGCTTCTGTAAGGGTTCTGGGTTTTTGCAGGTGTTGGAAGGGGAGGAGCCTGATATAACTTTTTTTACGGACCTTCGGAATAACGAACCTTTCGAATATTAAAATCTTCAGCGAGCTGTAACTACCACGTCTACCCCTTACCTTTAACCTTACGTTGTCCAGGGAGTTGACGAGGAGCCTTTCCTCGAGACCGTGGACGATGCCGAGATGTTATTCGGTAT
>OZ022578.1:15952663-16096538 GCA_963669155.1 Arbacia lixula | reverse complement strand
GAGGTAAGTTGCTGTTCTTTTACTTCCCAGGTCATTGTACTTCGTTTTATCTAGTGATGGATAGAAGTTTCAAGCTGGAGCATTAATGGTACCGGGCGTCTTCTTCTGTAAGGGTTCTGGGTTTTTGCATGTGTTGGAAGGGGAGACGACTGATAAAACTATTTTTTGGATGTTGTTGCCTACATTTCCACACAGTTTGTCCATTCTTATCAACTCATTCTGAGCCTACGTTTTTGTGACTCCCACATAATCTTATTCCTTATAAGGTGCAATTGAGCCATACATGGACATTTTGATTTGATCAGATTTAACAAAGCCCACAAATCTAACCGTGGCAAGGGATTAACACTAGTCACTCAATCAATATGCAAGATCTTTTAAAGAACATTACAAGTTCATGTCTCTATTTGCTGAGAATAGAAGATTTGAATTATGGAAACTGGCTGGAAAGAAAAGAAATGTTTGTAGCTTTTACATGGGTTCATCAAATATTGTTATAAACACTAAAAGGCACCTTTGAAAAAATATTTCTATTTTTTTTTCCAAATTATGAATGCAGTAACACACTTTGAATTTTATTAGACAATATTTTCCACAACCTTACTAATGTTGACTAGAAGGAGCAGGACCCATAGACGTGTGGATTTACTAAAAGGGTCAAAAGTAGGGATTTATGGAAAGATATATGTGATATTCCCATTTCAGTTTTTAATATAAACATAGTGACATCCACCATGAGTTCACAAGCTTAGAGAACAGGTAAAAATGGCCCCATAGAGTGCGAATGTGGTTTCGCCATACCCATGGTTATGCAGGTCTCTGATTCTAAACACTATCCCCCAAGAGAGAGGTGAACTGGTCCAACACTGTCTTGCAAACTAGTCTCGGGCACTCTTAAAGGGCATATACTGTACTGGGAAGGCAAAAAAGCCTTCAAAATGTAATTGTTAGCAATCTTCTTGCTAATGGTCTTAAATTCATGTATTGTCTATTTTAGAAGCTTGCTGAAAGTTATTTGCCCTCAAATGATCCACATATGGAGTAATGAGTGATTAAATCACAAATCCTCAAAATGTTTGGCCCGAACATTTTGAGGATTTAATCATTAACCATTAATTACTCCATATGTGGATCATTTGAGGGCAAATAACTTTCAGCAAGATTCTAAAATAGACAATACATGAATTTAAGACCATTAGCAAGAAGATTGCTAACAATTACATTTTGAAGGCTTTTTTGCCTTCCCAGTACAGTATATGCCCTTTAATAAGCATCCATGCTGTGATCACTGCTGCCTGCTCTGCCCACATAGTTTAGAACAGGTTGTCTTGACAACATGCTCATATGCATCACACTGCGGTACTCTATAAGTAAATAATTATATTAATCTAAAATTATAAATTTATAAAATATGAATTTAAATAATCTATTAGTAAATATAAAACTGCAAATACGCATATAATTTGAATAATGAATAGAAAGGTTTATTTGAAAAAAAAAAACCATCTACAAGTGCTAGCTGCCAAGGTTGATTGGGTAAGAACATTTGCCAGCAGCTGTCAGTATCTTTGAATGATCCATCTTGTCTTTTTTGATACGAATTGACAAATATGTGTGGTTCTATGGTTCTATAGTCTATGGTGTTCACCTGTGTTCCTAGCAGGCATATGGTAATGAAGTACACTTGCCTGTGTACCGTACCTGCATTCATTCAGACTGAATTCATATTTATTTTCTGGTGTGTACCAGTGTGTGGTTGAAATCTGGAGGAACCATTCTGCTTTCATTCTTCCCTTTTTCATTTCGTCAGTCTTCATGAGGGCGTTTGGTTTAAATCTCCAGGAATTAAGGCCGTTTGTGTTTGTGAAAAGGATTATGTGGCTGTATTTCTTTTGCCGGTCACCTTGTGTGCGGGAAGACCGCATTTCATATTTTCTTTTGTATAAATGGCTTTTATTCTCCTGCTTGAAAGAAAACATCATCTGGGTGATTTTCTTTAGCATGTTTGCATGGAATTATTTCCATAATCTTTATCTCTGCATGCAAAGTGGAGGTTCTTTGCTGAGTAGAGTAATGGATTTCCCATTTTTCATTTTGATTAGGGTGCTTTGCCTTTATCTGGCATGTTTCAGTTTAATATAATGGCTTCTAATATGAATTATGGCTTCATTGTTCCATGTAAATCTCTTAAGCAGGAAGATTCTGCCCCCAAAGCAACAACAAATTAACATCTTTGCTATGTTTGTGTGAAAGTGTTCATCAGTTTGTTAACATTTTTTAGGAGTGAACATTCATGATAAATGATTAGAATTGGTCAATAGCAATCATTACGCAAATGTCACGAGCTAAGGGACCCATTCCCATTTCAAGATTTACTTAAATTCATTGCCTAGCTAAGTCAGTATACTACATTGATAGCTTCATCTACAGTGATTCTTAAGTGTGAAATGTGTGATAGATTCATTAAAGGGTTACTAAATTAGAAAAATAAGTTCCCACTAATCTATGTAAAATTATCCACTAAAAACAAATTTCACATTTGTTTGCCGCAATAAAGTCTCATTTTGACGAAAAATTTGAAAGGATGCAAGCCTCCAGTGACGTCAGAGAAGTACAATTGCAATAGATTGTATGGAAGTCAACAATAGACCACTTTCGTAGTGTATTCACAACTTTCCCCCTAACTGCGTAGTAACACGTTATTGCATTCAGATTCAATGGATGGAATGCACTTTGAATCTATTAGTTGTTGCTACTTGGACAACCCTCGGACAAACTTTGGGGTTCCCATTGGTAACGTATTGTTTGAACGGCGTGAATAAAATATTATATTCACGCCGTTGGCATTTATGGCATTTTGACTTCTCTGACATCACTGGAGGCATGCGTTTTTTTTTCAAATTTTTGTCAAAATGAGACTTTAATCTGGCAAATGAGTGTGAAATTCGTTTTAGTGGATAATTTTACATCGACTAGTGGGAACTTGTTTTTCTAATTTAGTAATCCTTTAACAAATGATTCTTGATAATTTGGTCCAGTTACAAAGGGCTTTGGTTTTTTTTTATGCCTTTTTTAGGCATTGTTTTTGGGTTGTCCGTCTGTCCCGAATCCGTATAGGCAATATCTTGAGAACCGTTGACCAGATTTGCTTTAAACTTGGCACATATGTGTATTGCATGAAACTTATGAAATGTGTAAAATTGAGGTCAAAGGTCAATGAACTTTGTGAAAAATTGCAAAAAATTGACCCTTTTCACAATCAATCCAGATCGAAGCATGCAATTCTCATTAAACATGGTACATAGATGGATCACTACTTGGGATAGACTGGTGACATTTTTGGTGAAATTTCTGGAAGGTCAGAGGTCAAAGGTCAATGAACTTTGCCAAAACTGGCTAAAAACTGCCCCAAACTTTTTATTTTTCACAATAAATCCAAATCCAATTGAGCAAATTCAACCAAACATAGTGAAAAGATCATTACTTGGGGGTAGACTGTGGACATTTTTGGTGAGATTGCTGGAAGGTCAAAGGTCAATGAACTTTGCAAACATTTATATTTTCACCATAAACCAAAATCCAAATCCAATTGTGCAATTCTAACCAAACATGGTACAGAGATGTATAACTTAATGGAGGTATACTGGTGACAGTTTGGGTAAAATTCCTGAAAGTTGAAAGGTCAAAGGTCAATGAACTTTGCCAAAAATGAGCTAAAAATTGCCCCAAAACTTTATTTTCAAAATAAATCACAGTTTAATAGTACAGTACCAACCAAACATGGTGCAAAGATGGATCACTACTTTGGGGTAGACTGATGACATTTTTGGTAAATTTCTCAAAGGTCAAAGGTCAATTAAATTTGCCAAAATTGCTATTTTTCACATTGAATCCAAAGCTAATTATTCTATTCAAACCAAACATTGTACAGAGATTTATCACTTCATGGAGGTAGACTGGTGAAATTTTGGGGAAATTCCTGAAAGGTCAGAGGTCAAAAGTTTATGAAATTTGCAAAAATTGGCTAAAATTTGCCCCCAAATTGATATTTTTCACAATAAATCCAAATCAAATCATGCAATTCCAACCAAACATGGTACAGAGATGAATCACTTTATGGAAATAGACTGATGGCATATTTGATAAAATCCATGTTAGTTCAGAGCTTAAAGGTCAATGCACTTTTTTGCTGGCTAGATTGGAAGTCAAAGAAGTAAGAGGTCAAAGGTCAATGAACATTGCCAAACTTGGCTAAACATGGAAAAAAAACAGAATATGATATCATTTTGCATGGGAATTCGATGTTACATTGCCCACCAAACATACAGATTTTCTGAGAATAAATCTAAATAGAGCTAGCAAAGAGGCGGAGGCATATTTATCGACTGTGTGGCAGTTGAATTCCTCTAGTTTCTTTTTGTAAAAAAAAATGTTGTTCCTTGTTCAGGGTTTAATGCACACATGCACTTACTTTCCTAAGTAAAAGTCTTCATGCAATCGCTCGTATTCTATGATTTTAAAGTCTTGGATGCTAAAAATAGGCTACAAGCCAGTGCCCTGTTGCATAAAACTTACCATTGATGGTAACTGTGCTACCAATGGCAACTTCTATGGAAACCTTTCATTTAATTGGCTGTCCAGCAATGTTACCACAGTAGTTTCCATTGATGACAGAGATACCATTGATTGTAAGTTTTATGCAATGGGGCCTTGGCCTTTTTTTAAGCCTTCTTTTTGCTCCTTTGTATGTTTTCCTTTTTGCGTCATTCATGCATAATTCCTCCTAAAGATGGGATATCCTATGTTTATTTGTGGCAAAAATATTTTCTCTCCCTAAGAGTGTTGTACTTGTTGCAGTATGTGCCTCTTTATGTACTTATTTTGCAGGTATCTTGTAGCAGTGCTATTTTTATTGGCTGGAAATTTTTTATTTCTCCAAACTGTTTTCTTTCTCATTGTCACTCCACACCCTTTGTACAATGTAGTCCCATGTATTCATTATCAGTTCAATGAACATAAGTGTGTGAATTTGCAAAAGTAGATCAAGGGTCTTCATGTAGATTGCTCTCATGACCAAAGCATGCAGATCCATACCAGAAACTGCCCAAAGAGAAATATAGAGTTTTCTTTTGTTTAATAATCAAAGTGATTTTAAATGATGCCATATTTTTTTATGGTATCCTGGTATGAGGGACTTTTCCCTCCCAAATCCTTATGACAATGTTTCAAGATTTTGAAATAATTGCTATTCTGCTTAGTCACATGTATCACTGCACAAAAAACATTGGAGTAATCATATTAATATGGAGTTTATTCATCCAAATATTGGTACATGGTGCCAAAATAATCACAACATAGACATTTTTCACCTGTAGCACCTCCAAAAATGTAAATGTTAATGTCATATATCTGACAGGCTAACTGAAATGTCAGTAGGTATCATTTTTTACTTGTAGCTTTCTCATCACAAATTTGACTTTATTAATTATCTAAGGACAGAGATATCACCTTTTCATTGGCCACATCCAGAAAGTTATTCTATTCCTTGATAAATTAGCTAAAGATGCATCAAGGTATTTGCTATTTAAAAAAAGAGAATATTTTAGAACATTTTAACATGCCGTGGCTCTGATCTTGACTATCTGTCCTTTTTTGTATCACCACAAAGCCTTAAAAAAAAAGAATTGTACACTAGTAGTTGTTACATTTCCTGGGTTTGCGACTTTTCTTGTCGCTGATGTAAGGTCACCGGGAGAAGAAGCTGTAAATGTCTTCACTCTGTCTTCATATCCACACAGGAGCTGCGGAGAAGAGCTCTAAGCACGGGGCGGAAGACAAGACACAGAACATCATCATGGCGATGAAGGACCGCATGAAGATACGCGAGAGGAACAAGCCGGAAATCTTTGAGATGATTCGGTAAGAGATGCCTTTCATTTTGTGATGATATCTTTCCAGTATCCTACAACTCTGGTCTCAAATAGCTCCTGAAATGTTTATTTTGTTTAAGTACTTAAAAATTCATTGCTGACTTGCAAGGAAGTGCTCAATACGAGATAAAAGAGAGAAAAAAGTTGCATTGATGTCAAATGCCGTTGGTGGGAACATATCCCTATTTTTTGCACCATGGGGTTTCACTACACTAGTGGAAGGCAAGTAATTTGATATTTTTTTTTTGGAGGTAGCAGTGGATATCCAGATTTATGAATATTATGGGATGTTTGTGGCTACAAAGTAAAGAATATTTGATTGAGGTTTGGGTTTGAAAAGAGGTAAGTCTAACCCTACCACTCATATGTCTAAAAAGAAATGTCTAAAAAAGATTCTGTGTAGGATAAGTTACAAACCAAATTAAATGAAAATGACAATATCGATTACACATTTAGATATTGAAAAACCTATGCTTTCCTCCCATTCACTTAAATTTAATACCTTTCCCAGGGAAACGTATGGCCAGTGTTATCAGTTTATCAATTAGCAGAAATTACATTACATTTCTTGCCGACACATGATCACAATCAACCTATACTAGACTAACCTGACTAAAAGAAAATTGTGTCCTTTCTTGGTGATCTTCCAGGGAGGTATTCAACACGCCACCTCAGGCCCACGCAGGGCACATGAAGGCAGTCAAACAGTCGGTGCTGGACGGCACGTCCAAGTGGTCGGCCAAGCTGGCAATCACAGTGGTCAGCGCGCAGGGGCTTATCGCCAAGGACAAGACGGGCACGAGTGACCCCTACGTCACTGTCCAAGTCGGCAAGGTCAAGAAACGGACGCGCACCGTCCAGCAGAACCTCAACCCGGAGTGGAACGAGAAGTTCTTCTTCGAGTGCCACAACTCTTCGGACCGCATCAAAGTCCGCGTCTGGTGAGTTGGAAGGATGGGTGTGATTATGTTCTTGTGTGATTGTGTTCTTGTGTGTTTGTGTGTACCTACCCTGTTTGTGTAGACCTGCAATGTGGGTGTAGCTCTTCAACAATACAATGATGGACTTGTTATGTTTTTGTGGGGCCACAAAAACAATGTTGTTGGAGTATGTACTCTCACAATAGGGAACATAAGGATCTTCTACATTGGAGCATTTGTGTACAGTGTTGTGTACTGTGTTTGTGTGTGTGTGAGTGTGTGTGTGGGGGGGGGGGCAGGAAAGGGAGAGGGAGCTCTTGTCCGTCTCTATATTTCAGCCCGATTTATCAAGATCACGCTGGGAAAAAAAAAGGAGGCCTGGGGGAGTTCAACCTCCTGCATCTACTGCAAAAGACCATCACAGGTGACACAAATTTAGAACAATTTTACAGTCATAATGGCTTATAACTGGAAATGTGACATCACCTTCTGTCAAACATACCATGCCTGGGTCCTGCCATTTATTCAGTCACATAGTTGTATGACTGATTGGATCGTGATGTCTGTTGTGGCCTTTGATGGCACTGGTGAGATTTCTGCAAGCTTAACGGAATCATGCTCATGAACCAATGCACCTTATTTTGCAGTCTTGTCGTTTCTGTGGATTGATCACTCAACCGATAATACAGAGAATAACAATGAGTGCAAATAACATCTACATGCTTGTTTTGTTAAATAAAAGCATATATTTCATTGGATAAAATGCATTCTTTTCATTGGTTATGTTCTGATATCATTACAGGGACGAAGACGATGATCTGAAATCCAAACTGATGCAGAAGCTGACGAGAGAATCGGACGACTTCCTTGGTCAAACCATTATTGAAGTCAGAACCCTCAGTGGAGAGATGGATGTCTGGTACAATCTAGGTACGATCAATAAGGAAGCCTTATTGACATAGCACAATTAACAGAGCTGCCAACCAGAACAAACTCTGTTGTATGTTGGACATGCACATTATAATTGGAAAAATACTAGGTTATGATTTGCCTTGTCAAAATCCACCGTATTAAGTATAATTAGTACATTACTAGGATATAATTTGCCTCGTCAAGTTATTTGTGAACAATTACTCCAAGACTAATCATTGATTATTATCTCTTATTCTACCATTGCTCTCAGTATCATTTTTTAAATCCCTTATTTGGCATTGTTATTGTAACTTTGGTTGTGAGTTTTTCACAAAATACGAGTTTTCATAAAGAACAAAAGTACTCCTTGGAGGACTTTTTTTCCTTCATAGCCTTCATAGTTAGTACCTCTGGTTGAAGTCATATGCTGCTCTTAAGGATTGGCATGTATTAAACCATTACACCATGTGCTAAATATATACCTCCTCAAATGTCATCATTTATCTTCTTCTTTCTGTACTTGCTTACTTCTTATCCCTTTATAGTTCTTCATCTCTTCTGATTTATTGTCCTTGTACTCTTCTCCTGATTTTTTGTCCTTCTACTCTTTCTCTGATTTTCCTCCTACCTCCTACTCTATCCTCTTCATTTCACTTGGGATTACTGAAACCATGTTTGCTTCTACAGTGGAGTCCAACTAAAACTTGTCTGATCTAGAAAAAGGGCAAGGCCATAAGCGTTTGTGCAATGTACAAGCTTGATATTGCCTGACCTAGATCGAAGCAAGACCATAAACATTCATGCAATGCACAAGCTAGATATTGTCCTATCTGGATCAAAGCAAGACCGTAAACATTCATGCAATGCACAAGCTATATATTGTGAAAGTTTTAGTTTAGCTCCACTAACTGTAAGTCATTCTAAAAGCCCTGTTCATACACCATAATCATGATAATACTGCTATTATTACCGATGCACGTCGGTATGAAAGTTTCCAGCAAGCCCCTAAAAGCACTGTTCATATACACCAAAAAAGCCGTAATATTGCTGTGCTTTTAACAGCTAGACTTTCTCCACACCCTGACATGTTCCGCTAATAGCCATACAAGCGGTGCGATTAGCCAGAGTGCGATGCACGAGGCGCAACATTTACTTTTGTTTTGCAGACTCAGCTTATAAGATCCACTTACCGCAATATTGCTGTATTATTACTAGGTCTTGATCCATAAAATAGTCGAAAAATAAGCAGAAAAAAGGAGAGAGCAAATACAGCATTATTTCAGTGATTCCCATTCATACATGCATCTATCGGTAATGCATCAGCAAACTTGCCGCAAATGTGCTTTTTGTGTGGATAGGCGGTGTATATGAATGAGGTTAATGTTGAATTCCTTCTAGTACTAATCCTTTCCCATGATGTGACATTTCGTGTTCACTTCACTCCGCTCCATCTGCAGAGAAGCGAACAGACAAGTCGGCCGTGTCAGGAGCCATCAGACTGCACATATCAGTGGAGATTAAAGGAGAAGAGAAAGCCGTGGCCCCCTACCATGTCCAGTACACCTGCCTTCATGAGGTACAGCCAAGCAAGTCATTTGACCAGTCTCTGCAAGTTTGAAAAATATTGCTCATATGATGGTGAAACAGAAGAATGGAATATTTTCAGAATTTTACCAAACGGATTGTGAACCATCGCCGTGACAACAGGAGAATGAAGTCACTAGGTTAAGCTTCCTTTGAACAAGGAGAATAGTTGCCATGGCTACATAAATGTATTCATCATATGATTCCTGTGCTATTTCTCTTCCCACACATCCGTCCGCTCAAACTAGAGTCAGCCAAGGGGGGGAGGCGGTTGCTGTGGCAACATACATGTAGAGATCATATGTTGCATGAAAACAGCAGCTTCATAGCTTCCTCTCATATAGAGTACCAAAGTGTGACGAAATGTGAGCATGTTGTCAAGACAACTGGTTCTAAATTATGCAAGTAGAGAAGAAAAAAACAAACTCTGTAAGCATATCAAGGCATATCTCTTTGGGAGTGCCCGACACTAGCCTGCCAGACATTTTCGGACGAGTGAAACTCTCACTTTAAAAAGTGATATTGTTACAGCACCAAACCACATATTAGTGGTATTGGTCCCGAATGGGAAAAAACCCAAACCAAAATGAATCATATTGTTATGCATTAGAACCAGCAACCTGCATAACGATGGGTATGACAACACCACTTTGATACTCTATACGTGATGAATGTTGTATTTCTCCTCCCAGAACCTCTTCCACTTCCTGAGCATGAAGGAGGGGGGTCAGGTCAAGCTGCCGTCTGCCAAGGGGGATGACGCCTGGAAGATCTACTTTGACGAGACAGCACAGGAGGTGGTGGATGAGTTTGCGATGCGGTACGGCATTGAGTCCATCTACCAAGCTATGACGTGAGTCAACCATCTCAACTTTCTCCATATGAGCTGCACATGAATTCACTTAGTATTATTATAAAGCTGGTAGTTCCAATATGACTTTGAGTGATATACTTTTACTATAAATGACTTCATATCACAGTTGTTTGGAGGAATCCATGTGGGAAACCTCACAAGACATGGGAGGAAACAATCAAAGAAGACAGAAAAGTGTTGAGCATGATCCACATTGACCCAAATGACAGGACAGTATGTAAGAGAGCCATTAATGAAATGAACTGTCCTACCCCACTAAGTGGGAAAAACAGACTTTCAATGTTGATGATGATAAATGGAATCTCTTAATTTTATTTTAATCTAGTTTTATCATATTACCTTTACATAAATTAACTTAGTATTATTGTGCAAATGGGAGTTCTTGAGTGCAATGCTGATATACTTTTGCTATAAATAGCAACTCTTATTGTAGATCATAATTATCTTTTCTTTGCCACTCTCATCCTCCACCCTGGCAAAGACTATGTGCTGTGATAAATAAAGCCACCATTCATGTGCTTTTTCTGTGCAGTGCTGGTTGGATGACTATTAAATTATCTAACTTTCCACCCATTCCCTCACCTCCTTTTCCCCTTTCTATGCAGACACTTTTCATGTCTTTCATCTAAGTACATGTGCTCAGGGGTGCCTGCTGTCATGAGCACATTACTAGCCAACATTAATGCCTTCTACGCACATACCACAGCCTCCTCAGCTGTCTCCGCCAGTGACAGATTTGCTGCATCCAACTTTGGAGTGAGTAATAATAATAATAATAATATATTTGATTTGTATTGCGCGTAATATAAAATTACCTCTATAGGTGCTTTACAAAAATTAAACAGGACCCCCCCCCCCACCCAAAAAAAAATAAATGGTTTCTTAAACAGTTATCTAAATAAAAAAGTACAATAGACAAAGATAATTAACAACATAGCATATTAATATTCGCCTAAAAAAAAGCTTAATATCATACATGTAGTAATCAAACAAATCTACATGAGTACATGAATCCATATAGGCATATGAACTCTTCAAGTACTCTTGCAATGGAAAATCAAACACCCACATATACAACTCTCCTATAAAAGTATAATTCTTCAAACATATCCTGCAATATAGGAAAGGTCTTTGTCTTGCAGGCTTAATTGAAATATACAGATGTGTAAATACCACTGTTCACGAAAGAAAATACTTTGTGAGAATTTTAGACAGAATATAGGAACATACACTGTCTCTTAGTGGATTTATATCGCACATATCATTTCAAATATATTTATTTTGGGTTTGTCCAAAATATAATTTGACACCTTCGGACCCTTTTTTATTAACAATTTCTTTAAATATCAGTGAATTAATGAGCACATTTCTTCTCAGATTTTTAATGACATACTATTATGAAGACAGATGTAATATATCGAGGTGAGCATGAGAGGTAAGCTAGAAAGTAGTGTATGTTGCAGGCATTTGCAAAGACAACAAAATGGGTGCAAATACATTTTAGAAGTCTATGGGAGATGATAAATAGGTATCTGTAAGATAATGAATAAGATTTTTCAAATGGATTTTTCAAAAGAGTATGTACTACCTTTGAAGCATGCCATGCAGAGCTACTGACATTTTATTGATCTCTTGAAGATGTGAATTAACCTTGGACAGCAGGAAGGAAAACGGGGAATACAGGACAAACTAAAAGACACGGAAGCCATTTTGCTCGTAAAGAAAATCACATTTTGAAAATCCACGGAAATGGGAAGAAAACAGTGTATGAGAACTTCCCTTCCAGTCATAAAACTGGAAACCACCTTGAAGGATGAATATAGCAATGTCTAGATTTTGAGTAGATTTTGGGTTGGTGTGTCCAAAACCATCCAGTTCTTGTTGCCTAGAGACCGGAGACTACTGTCCGCTCTGGTCCAAACCACAGTCAATGCATTCAATCCTCACTGCTTGAAGCATTGCACGCTGATAGGAGCAATGCGATTATGAATGTAGACTATCGTTGATACGTTTTTAATTGTAAACAAGGATAGTTTCTCACTTCTCATGAAAAGGTTTGAGAAGCTCTTTGCCCGTGAGATTTCATAGTCATGTTTTCACGAGGGTTTACTGCCGATTCCTGCCAAGTTTCATGACTAGTGCAAAGTGGTTACCCTGTCTTTAAAATAAGCATAATATAAACAGTACAGAGGCTGCACCACTCTCATCTTTACCTGCTACTGCATGTCCTCATATTGCCTTTATTATCAAGCATATGTCGTAGAGTCATAAAGGAACAGTGGTATGATTGTAATTTGTTTGACTCTGATCTTCTTGTCCTCACAGAAAGAGAAATTTGTACGCCTTCTTGATCAACTACACAACTCGGTCCGGATAGATCTCAATTCTTACAGGGTAAGTGGTACATGAACAGATCTCTCTCAACTAACAGGTTTTATCCCTCTCAGTACCAAGCCTTAGCTATTGTTCCCTCAGTATCGGGTTATCTCCAATGTTTATTCTTAAATTTACTCCACAGAATATTTTGTTTGGATATAAAGAAAAGCAAAATGATGCCGTGAATTGTATTATCATTTTAGTAAAACAACAATTATACTTCTCGAGGTTGAACAAGACTGTACCCGATTTTAAGAAGATTCAGAAGGTAATACAAACTTCTTATTTAGATGAATGTTACATGTATGATAGAAATGGGAAAAGGACCAATTTTTCTTTGAAATGGAGTATGTTGAAACATTTGTTTGAATAATGTATATGATTTGACTTCTCTAAACGGGTTCATTTTTTGTAAATAAAATTGCCCATTGGGGCAAAAATATGTAAAAAAAAAAGTATCGTGTCATTATCAAAGTCCAAGTGATAGCCTGGTGGATGGTGTCGTTGCTGGACAAGCAAGAAGTATAGATGAGGTTTCAAGTCTCTTCATGATCTTCTTTTTCTCTGCATATAATTGTGATATATTACTGGTTAGAGTACTGTTTAGAATATTGTCTAGAGTATACTGTTTAGAGTATACTATTTAGAGTATACTGTTTAGAGTATACTGTTTAGAGAAAATTGTATAGATTACTGTTAGAATACTGTTCAGAGTAACAGCTAAACAAAGATTAGAAGTTCCAATCCTTCTGTTTTTGCCTTAATGTTTCTGTTTTTTCACTCAAAATATGGCAGTAGGTTTTTCCCTCAGAATTTTTTTTTGCCCACAATTTTTTTCAATGTTTATATTAATGTCCATGTTACATTGACATTTCTGTAGACATTTCTGTAGACATTTCTGTTATGTACACGTGAAGTCCTGACTCATCACCTTTCATCCCCGTCCTTGACTGACAGAACAACTTCCCAGCAGACACACCTGACCGGCTGGCTGACCTCAAGTCCATGGTGGACCTCCTCACAAGCATCACCTTCTTCAGGATGAAGGTTAATCTCAAATCCAGTCACACTAGTCACTCCACTTTTCATTAATCTGTTAGATTTTCGGGCTTCGAGAACCCTGGTCCTGTAAGGATGTCAAAAACTTGCCATAGAACTGGAGTAACCAAATGGGTGTAGCTATATAGCCTATAATAAGGAATTGATCAGAAGTTTGATCAGAGCCTGTTGTCTATTGTCCATGCAGTAGCTCAGTATCTGAGTGGGATAAACGCCAGCCCACATATATAAGGGTTCAGTAATTTTACTGTATTGCTAATGAAATTGTTGTGTATTTCATAATATTACGGTTTAATATTAAGGTTAAAGGTTCAGAGATGTAATATAACTGTGTTACTGTCTTCCCCAGCCCAGATGTGAGAACATTTAAGCTCAAATTTTGGCTTTCATCTTTATCTAAAAGACAAATTTCAGTGTAATTGTTGTTAATTTGATAATAACATCAAGGTTCAAAGTTCAGAGACATATAATAGCTCTGTGACTGCCTTTCCCTACCCAGGTGCAAGAGCAGGCAAGCCCTCCCCGAGCGGCCTCTGTGGTGCTTGGGTGCGTCAAGGCCTGCCTGCAGTCCACTTACGACTACATCCGGGACAACTGCTTCGAGCTCTACCAGCGAGAGTTCCAACCGGACCAACCATTAAAGGTCAGTCAGTCCAGGCACACCCTGGACATAAATCATGGTCTATTATACCACTTTGTGGTATCGTTTCTAGATTAATACCATTTTTATGCCTCCGCCACGAAGTGGCCGGAGACATTATGTTTTCGGGTTGTCCATCCGTCCCGAATCCGTTTAGGCAATATCTTGAGAACCGTGAACCAGATTTGCTTCAAACTTGGTTCATGTGTGTATTGCATAAAACCAATGAAGTGTGTAAAATTGGGGTCAAATTTGATTGAGGTCAAAGGTCAATGGTCAATGAAATGTGAAATTGCCCAATATTGACCTTTTTCACATTAAATCCAAATCCAAGGATGCAATTCTCATCAAACATGGTACAAAGATGGATCACTACTTGGAGGTAGACTAGTGACATTTTGGGTAAAATTCCTGAAAGGTCAGAGGTCAAATGTCAATGAACTTTGTGAAAAATTGGCTAAAAACTGCCCCAAACTTTATATTTTTCATAATAAATCCAAATTCAATAGCGCATTCCCAACCAAACATGGTGCACAGATGGATCAGTACTTAGGGCTAGACTGGAAACATTATTGGTGAAATTGCTGAAAGGGCAGTGGTCTAAGGTCAATGAGCTTTGCCAAGAGTTACCTAAAAATTGCCCCCAAAGTGATATTTTTCAAAATAAATCCAAATCCAATTATGCATTTCAAGAAAACATGGTACATAAATGAATCATAAGGATACAAGGACGGATTTAGACAGACTGGTTAGATTTTAAGTCAAAGAAGTAAGAGGTCAAAGGTCAATGCCAAACTTCACTAAACATGGAAAAACAGAATATGATATTTTGATTTCACATAGGAATTCACTGGGACATTCCCAACCAAACAAACAAATTTTCTGAGAATAATCTAAATAGAGCTAGCAAAGAGGCGGAGGCATATTTATTGACTGCGTGGCAGTCAAATTGCTGTAGTTTTATAACTAAGGGAGGACATTGTCTATAAGTGTACATTTACTGCAAGAGTTGAGAGTAAGATATATAGAAAAAAAATAATTTGTGTCAATTCTAAAATTGTTTTTTCACATAGATTTTTTTCTTTCCCATTTAGTACTTTTTGGCAGACACACATTGACATCTCTGCTAATGCCACATAATTGGATCTAATATCATGGGGTGGGGCGTGTTCTAGTAAGGATTCTCATTATCCATCTCAATAAAATCAAATAACTGCTTTATTTACCAATACCAAGACAATGACTCATATATTCCTCTCTCTGTTGACTTGACCAGCCGCCTGACCCTGCGGCCGATGACCCCAGTGGGCCTCGCAGCCTGGACTTCTGGACCAAGATGATCTCCCTCATCGTGTCCGTCATCGAAGAAGACAAGACAACCTACACCTCGGTGCTCAACCAGTAAGTCAACGTCAGGACTGAGCTTCTCCTTCCGCAAACTCTAACTGGAGTATTTGGATAAGCGAGTAGATGGACATGTCTACTAACATTGCAGTCTATAGATTAGATAACCTGTCAGTAAAGACCATTAAGAATGAATCCATGTAGAGCAGTTTGCATGAAATTATTTCGTCTGGAAAGAAAACCTGTTTTAAAATATGACCTTTTCTGTTTTTTTTCTTGATCATTTCTTGTAGACAATATGACTGCACCGAGACCTGCTCATTTGTTCTAATCATGAAACTAGGTCTAAACTTTACTTTTAAATGTCAAAGTACTGGTATGTACTTGCATTATAAGTTATTCCAGTCTCACATTTGGCAGTTGCAATTAGCCTCTTTAAATGTATGTTTTATTATTGCTTTTCTTTTTTTGCTACTTTAGATTCCCAAATGAGCTGAATGTTGGTGTACTGTCATCGACCATGATGTGGAGTGGATTCGCCAAAGACATGAAGTCTGCACTGGAAGGTTTGTACCACAGTATGATACGGTGATGACTAATTGCATGTGAAGATGCATGTGGCTTTCCAATCTAATTTAGACTAAGCATTCTCAATTCCTTCTTCTGCTTGCCCCAACAGAAAAAGAGGAGAAGGATACGGCGACTAGTCTTATAGGGTTACTAAATTAGAAAAAGAAGTTCCCACTAATCTATGTAAAATTATCCACTAAAAACGAATTTCACATTCGTTTGCCGCAATAAAGTCTCATTTGACGAAAATTTGAAAAAAATGCATGCCTCCAGTGACATATGAGAAGACAAAATGCCATAAATTGTACGGAAGTCAACAATAGACCATTTTCGTAATGTATTCACAACTTTCCCCCTAACTGCGTAGTAATTCAGATTCAATGGATGGAATGCACTTTGAATCTATTAGTTGTTGCTACTCAGACAAACCTCGGATAAGCTTTGGGGTTCCCATTGGTAACGTATTGTTTGAATTGCGTGAATAAAACATTTTATTCACGCCATTGGCATTTATGGCATTTTGACTTCTCATACGTCACTGGAGGCGTGCGTTTTTCAAATTTTCGTCAAAATGAGACTTTATTGCGGCAAACGAATGTGAAATTCATTTTTGGATGGATAATTTTACATCGATTAGTGGGAACGTACTTTTTAAATTTAGTAAGGCCTTTAAACTCTATTTGTCAGTTGGGATCAGACATGTGTAACAGCCCAGAAAGCAATGTTAGTAGGTGCAGGTTCTGCATGGGTTCAAATTATACATAAGGGCTATATGTTACATGCTAGTGCACAAATCAATGCAAATATGAATGATTCAGGCTGTATACACTACTTACTCCTTAAAAACACTGACTTAAGGCAAACTCTTCAAATGAAATTGATTTGTAGACAATTCAAGACATATAGAAAGGGGACAATTTTATTTTTTTATCAACATGACAAATCTGAGCTTTTAATCAGTGTCCATATTCCTGTATGCTCAAGGTATTAAAAGCGAAGAATACAGTGAATTGGCCTGGCTTCAGGAAGGTTTATGACTATAATAATAATAATTAGCCATTCTTATATAGCGCATAACACAACAATTTAACATTTAACATGACACAAGATATGAGATGTACTGGTTCTCAACAAAAATGCATACCGTAACATTCGATGTTAAATAAGTGCGTCTTTGAAGCAATCTACATACTTGTTATCATAACAAAGCACCGTAAAATTAGATGTTAAATAAGTGCGTCTTCAAAGCGATCTACATACTTGTTATCATAACAAAGCATGTGTAGATTAGCTTAAGCCAAAGTCTGCCTTCCTCTTGCATCCTCCTGTTCCAACCAGAACATGACCAGCAGCGGCTCTGCACTAGTGCGGAGTATATGAATCTCCACTTCAAGGTCAAGTGGATGTTCAACAAGTATGTGGAAGGCATTGGTGATTACAGCGAGAGAACACCTGAATATGCAAGGTAAGATGGTTGAGGACACATACACCAGACTCTAAAACCACTCTTGTCACAGATAAACTGTTTATCGTGAAATTTGTGTGTTTTGTTAACTGATTCAAAAAACGATAAATGACTAAGATATCTTAAGCCCACATGGAACCATTAAAAGTGTTTTTTCCATAGCAGAAGTCTACTTTATTTTCACCAAGAGCAGTGATATTAGATTAGTTTACATACTGTGCAGCGCAATGGGTATTTGTATCAAATAGACATCTTTTGATCAATATATTCTTGTAGGAAAAATCGTGAAAACAAACTGTGTTGTGATATCATGTTAGATCTCACCCCACAAACTTCTTGCCTTTAACTTTTGTGAACCCGTGCAGTATTACACTGAGTTCTATGGGTTTTTAAACATTGGTCGCATAATTTATTTGATATGTTCACTTCTAAAAGGGCCTTGAGCACAAGCTATACAAATTTATGCAAATGAAAGTAATATTGACCACTAGATATGCAAATTAAAGGACTATGGACTGCATTGGACTATGGATGTATGCAAATGAGGTTACATTTGCTAGGATGGTTAAAGCAATGTCACAACTGTCAACCAATCAGGTAACAGGATTAAGATGATGTATGTAATGTTGTTTATTGCTTTACGATTCTGCTTGTTTCCTTCCCGCTCCCAGCTGGTTCGAGCCGTTTGTCATGCAGTGGCTCCGTGAGAATGAAGAACTCTCGATGGACTTCCTGCACGGCGCCCTCGAGAGGGACGCCAAGGAGAACTTCCAGAAGAGCTCGGAGCACGCCCGCTTCTCCTGCTCCGTGGTCGACGTCTTCACCCAGATCAACCAGAGCTTCGACATTATCCGCCGCCTCGAGTGCCCAGACCCAGAGATTGTCAACAGATACATGAGGAAGTTTGCCAACGTGAGTCCATCACCCCTTTCTTTGACTCTCTAAGTACCAAGCATGGAAAAGCCCTATTGACTTATTACATATTTCATATCCATATAGTACAGATGGGGTTAGCCCTCGCAGTACCAAGCCATGAAAAGCCCTATTGACTTATTACACATTCCATGCACCCATGGTACGGAAAGGTTTAATCCTTCATTGAATGAAGGGCTTGCATTCATTACATATGAGAGGCTTAGTTCATCCTTTATCACAACCCACATCACATCGTTCTCCTAAGATTATCCGTCATCTATTACAATCCCCCTCACCCATAATGCTTCCTCGAATGCATGGCTTCAATATATTATTTGTTATAGATTAGCTGATCTTTCATCATTACTCAAGTTACATATTTCTCTGAGGTCATCTGCCTTCATTTACAAAAAAATGAAAATATTCCTATAGATCTTCAATATTTGGCTTTCTATCCTATGATCTAGACCAGAAAATATTACAGTACGCAATTATAATTTTTGTAACATTTTTCATCTGGCAGATAATAACTGTGTTATGAAATGTGCTTACAACAAAAGTATGAAGTGCTTAAGCAGTTCAACATATTGTTTTGATCATTGAATGAAGTATTGAAATTGATGATAGTGACATGAAACAAATGATTTTGATTCCCATTTAACAGACTGTCAACAGGGTCCTCCTGGCGTATGCTGACATAGTCACAGAGAAGTTTGCCCGCTATTGCAACAAGGATGAAATAGTAAGTCTTTTTCCTTATTGTCATTTATTTACACTTCATTGAGAAGAAGATTCTTTATAATAGAGCCCTGAAATGGCAAGGTGAAGTTGCTGCCCGAGTGCTGTGGTTCCGAGATTTTATCTTGTGTTTTGTTTTTCATTCATTTTCAAGATGGAGCATGCTATCCTCACTACTCAGTTTATGCCTAAATGCATACTTTGCTCTGATTCCCTGATCATTTTTCATTCATTTACAAGATGGAGCATAATATTCTCACTACTCAGTGTTTGCCTAAAAGCATAATTTGCTCTGATTCCTTGATCATTTTTCATTCATTTTGATGACGGAGCATGCTATCCTCACTACTTAGTGTACGCTTTAAAGCATACTTTGCTCTGATTCTCTGATCGTTTTTCATTCATTTACAAGATGGAGCATGCTATCCTCCCTACTGGGTGTATGCCTAAATGTTTATTTTGCACTGGTTTCCCTGCACAGTCTCTGCAGGCGTGCATCCTGATGAATAACATCCAGCAGCTGAGGGTGTACCTGGAGAAGGTCTTTGAGTCCATGGGAGGGGAGAAGCTGGACTCGGAGGCCTCAGACACCTTGAAGAAGCTCCAGGGGAGTCTCAACGAGGTCCTTGACCAACTCAGCAAGGTCTTTGCCAAGAGGTACACAGTGATCATGCGCACGAGAGTGGGAACGGTGGATTGTGAGAACAGAAAGAGATGGATAAAGGGTGAGGGGGAGAGGCGTGAGAGAAAGAAAAGAACAGGGAAATCTCAACTAGCTCCTTGACCAACTCAGCAAGGTCTTTGCCAAGAGGTACAGAGTGATCACACGCACGAGAGTGGGAACGGAGGATTGTGAGAACAGAAAGAGATGGTTAAGGGGTGAGGGGGAGAGGCGTGAGAGAAAGGAAAGAACAGGGAAATCTGAACGAGCTCCTCGACCAACTTAGCTAGGTCTTTACAAATATGTGTGTGAGTGGGAAGAGAGCACTGTTTGAACAGGAAGTGATAGAGGAAGGCTGAGAGGAAGAAAAGCGAAAGTAGAAAGGAACAGACAGAGAGACTGGAGATCAAATAAAGACGGGTACAGACAAACAGACAAAAAGAGACAAAGAGAACAAGTGAAAGGAAGAGAGAGGGGAAAGGGGGAGAGAGGAGTGAGAGAAAGATAGAGAGCAAAAGGGGAGGAAAGGAGGAGTGAAAAAAAGAGGGAAGGAGGGGAATGAGGAGGAGGGTAAGAAAGAGAGAGTGCGAGAAAAAGAGAGAAATATGCAGACTGGTCGTGGACAAATCAATAGAGACAATTAATGAATGATGAGTACTTCTTTCTTAAATTATCAGTTTCTCTATAGGACTGTCATTTGGTGATTTTTATATAGGAATAGATAACATTTTTAAAAACTTATATATATTTATACAACGAAAGAAGCATGATTAATTAAGAACACATTCATGCTTCTTCCCTTTATTCTTTCTGTCTTCATCCTTCTCTACAAATCCATTTCATTCTATGTGTATGTTATTGTCAAATATTTATATAGTAAAATATATGTATCTTTTGCATTGAATATTATACTAATATATCATCAAAAAGTGTTGCTAAATATATGTCTTGTCTTGGTTTATGTGTTTTGTCTGTAGTTTTGTGCCAAGGTTGCACGAGAGCATTGAAGGACTGAGTGGTCACTTGGGTGAGATCAGGGGACAGGGCCAGCCAAATCAGCGTAGCAACAACGAATCGGATGCGGTCACTGTCCTCCGCCCACTCATGGAGATCCTGGATGGAAAGTATGTAGCATGTGCTAGTTTGTTAAATTTTTACAATTTTAAGAAAAAGTCATATTTTTCAAAATTATTCAACTGATGAATCTTCTTTAATTCAGCAATTATAAAGGCTTCATTCCCCTTGAAGTGATTTTGAGGCCCAAAATTTCAGAACTTTAAGAAAAAGTCATATTTTTCAAATTATTCAGCTCATGAGTCTATTTTGATTCAACATAAAGGCTTCATTTCCTCTTGAAATGATTTTGAAGCTAAGATAAAGGTCTAGACTCTTTATGTGACGTTGATGTATTTTGGTACTCATAGCATCATAAATCTCATAGAGCAGCATTTTGTCTAGCGTATAAAGAGTTAATAACTGTCCTTCCTGCCTCATCCTCTCCATTCCACCCAGTCTCTCGGTGCTGGCTCAGAATTGTGAGAAGACGGTGTGGAAGAGGCTGCTGAAGGAGATGTGGAAGATCGTCATCAGCACTGTCGAGAAAGTCGTCGTCCTTCCACCAATGAGTGACGTCTCGGTGAGCATTTTCAGATTAAAGCGTTTGATATTCACCCCCCAGCAAAGCAATGGACCGCCATGGAATTTAGGACTCACTGTATGAAGCGAGTCCATACTTTCAAGAGAGAATATGAGTGCGAAAGCGAGAGGAAGAGATACAAAAAAGAGAATGAATGGAGCAAAAACGAGGCAGAATTAGACATTAAGAAATATTTCCTCAAAACATTTGAAATGAGAAGTGTTCTAACCAGTACATGTAAAGATTTCTCGATTCTTTTTGACGCTGTGTGAAACTACTAATGGTGATTCAACGTTCTCAATAAAATAGGAAATGTAAGAGCAATATTTGATGTTTTTAAGTTTATTTTAATACATGTGCTATTCTTTTGTGGGGTTTTCTTCCCGTTTAGATGAGCTCGATTCTCGCCACTCTCAACCCAGCCTTAGCCAAACTACAGGGACATGGAGAAACAAAGGTATGACTGCATTGAAGGTATATTCAAGCCAGGGAAGATATCAACATCAGTAAATAGAGCAACTAAGTGAACTTAAACACCTGTATTCTAGAGAGTGTTCATAAGGCATTTGGATGCAGAATTTAAGGGTTATCTTTAGGAAACACAGCAAATGAAGTGAGTGGTGAATTCTTACTTGGCTGTTTGAGTGAAGCCCCAGAGAGTAATGCGAAACGCCACTCCATTTGAGCAGGGATCCTTTGCTCTGCGGGCACGCAGAGTGCTGCAGGGTCACCTCAATGCACCCACTCAACTTCTTCCCTCTGCGAAGAATGCTTGCTTGATTGTCCTGTTTAATATTGGTGACATATTGCCTCAGTACCACATTGTGTAAAACCAAGGAATTACAGATGAAATGTAAGCACTCTTTCCATCAACATTTTCATGATTATTCGGTTCTCACTTTTCCATTACTTGTCAAAGAATGAAATGTATATTCTCTAACTTTGAAACGTTTTACTCACACCAATGTTTTGTCTCAGGTTCTCTATGAAATTATTTCTTAGGTAATAAATTGGATAAGTATTTGTCACACGTGACTGAATAGTATATTCAAGCAGCAAGCGCTGCACCACTTCCTGTGAATCCCAATGATGCTGAATTATGTATTTTTTGCACTTTTTTGTGTATGGTGTTACTAACAAAAATGCATAACTGACTTATCAACATTGACATCTTCATGATACGCTTGTGCAGGCCAATTGATGAAATTGATACATTCCAATGGGAGGCTCTTTGGCTACCCTAATTTACTACATTCTTGAAATAATTTATAAATGTGCAGGAATAATGTAGAATTTTCCATCTCATGTCAATCCAGTGAACTCTCAATTTTTCCTTTTTTTAACACTAAAATCAGGATGTGAATAAGGAAGAGAACAAGAACCTGTCGCCAAAGCAGTGCGCCGTTCTGGAGGTTGCCTTGGATCACATCAAGGTATAAATACGTGTAGCCACCCATTTTGTGTTACCATGACAACAGTAACACTTTTAGCCCACCCCTTTGTGGCTTAACACTTCGCTAACATTTGTTGTTGCTGTTGATTTTGTGTTTTTGTGCAAATTCAATGTTATATACAACTGCTGGTGGTGCTGGTGGAAAGCAAATTTCCATGATTTTGGACTGAATAAAATATCATGTATCTTGTAATTGTACGAGCGAGCTTGAGATCATTATTATGCTAACCTTAACCTTTAAGGTGCTGACGCCTAAGGTACATGCTTTGGGATGGGATGAATAGAGAATGTACGTTCTACCAAAATAGCCTATAGTAGCTCACACCCTTCCCTCGCTTGCAGTGATGGTAAGAAAGCACAGACTTATGTGTGGGGTCACTAGCAGTGTGTAGTGTGTCTCTGTATTGAATTATGCAGACGTATGACCGACATACCAACCACTGTGTTACTTTATGTGACCTTTACACATTGCATTGTTTCTAGTTATTTGGTCTAATCCCCATTTCATGTACAAGCAAAACCTTCAAACTCCTGGCTTAGCAATGCCTGAACTCGATCTTACCTAACCCTAATCCTAAACCAGATGATATCAGTGTATGTTTGTAGACCAAGTGGTAGATCACTGATTAAACAGTGACTATTTTCAGCAATGTTGTCAAGTGTACTTTTATGTGGGATGGACTGAGTAACTTAAATGTTGCTGAATTCTCACAGACATTGAAGGTGGATTCCTGGGGTAGTATTCTGAGAGAAACTTTAGTCCATACCTAACTTAGCTAAGTCAGTTGGTCTTTTGAAAAGTGTGCCAACGCAGGCCAATCACAGTGATAGATTATAGGGGACTTAAGTCAGTACTGAATTTAAATCTTAAGTTTATTTTTTCAGAATACCATTCCTAGACTTGATCTGTAGTAATTTTCTGTTGGATTCTTACACCTGGGCCCCGTAACATAAAAGTTTGCGATCAATTGCAAAATGGCAATGGCCAATCAACATCACTGTTGCATGCGCTTTTGGTTCAAAAGACTGTCCAGTAACCAATCAGAATTCGTCTTTTAAATTTGAGATTGATTGCATAACTTTTATGTTACGAGGCCCTGAGTGATAAATCTGGAATTATTTCTGGATAAAAGCTTTCTAAATCTTGGCTTATTGGGCTACCAGAGAGAAGTTAGGATGTGCTCTATTTTTCCCACATGTTTTAACAACTTGAGATTGATAGGACATATTAAGCTTATCATTTCCAGGACTTCTTGAAAAATAGTACAATGAAATGTGTCTAGAAAGCTCACTGTATATAAAAACCTTCTATCAAGACGTCTGAACCTGTATCACTTCAAAGCCGTTTCACCTTACCTGTTTGGAAAGACCAATTGTCTTTAAAGAAAATATTTGCTGTTTCTTTTATGGGTGTTTTTTATAACAGGGTACATCTTTGATTACCATTTTACATAAACATTGATGAAATACTGCTTTTTGTGTTTGTATTGCACTAACAGTTTGAAGTGATTTTAGCCAGCTGCCTTGTATACTCTTTTGTTTTAACGCTTATCTTTCTATGTTTTTCTTTTGACAAGCAGGTTTATCATTGTTGTATCTTGTGTCTGTGTGTATATAGATATATTTTTGTTTGTTTTTTGTGCTTTGAATTGGTGGTAGCAGCATTGATTGGCTCCTAACATAGTAGTCTTGTTTTTAGTCTCCGCACAGCTTTCGCTCGTTGTTACTAGCTTCAAAACTTGTTTGATACAGTTGTCATTTATGTTTGCAGTGTTCTGTGTGCCAAATTTGTGAGCTAACACTTGGTGAAATATGATTTTTCATTGTTTGGTTTTATGAGTTAATACACTAATAGAGATATGTGTCATGCATATAGGCAAGTAGGAATACCATGCCTGGCGTATTCAGTTTGGAAATTAAAAGCAAAGTGTGTACTGCATAACAATAAAAAATTTACATGTTAAGTACAGAGGTAAAGTATTGTATCTGTATTGTTACTCTAATAATTATACAGAAGACCATCTCCTCATTTGACAGATTATTGTAAATAGAATCAACATGCAGCTATATTGACAAAATGGGGAAGAAGCTTACAAATGGGACTATTAAATGTGTAAGGTAAAGCTCTGTTTTTCATGCCCCAAATTGGCCAGACATTGTTTTCAGTTTGTCTGTCTGCCCATTCAATGCCCTGTTCCTCCATTTAATATTTCACTGATCGTTTACCGAATTTATTTAAATTTAGTATGTACCTCTAATTTAGGGAATCAATGGACTTTGTCACATTGAGGTTGACTCTGTAGAGGTCAAATATGTTTGCTACAAAAGCCTAACAATTCATTTTCTTTTTCACAAAAATTAGATTTCTAATAATTCAGTGTCAATTAAAGAAGTAAAATAAATTTGATAAGAAAAATATATAAAGATGGATTTCCACAAACAGATATAGAAATATGTATGTATGTGAGACTTGAGGTCAAATCTCTTAGGCCAAAAGTTAAGGGTCAATTAATTTTGCAGAGAATGACAAAAATGCCTTCTCACAATAACTATAGAAATGCAATAATCCTATTTAAACAAAATGTGGTACAAAGTTTTTTATTACAAAGATAGAGATTGATGTGGTTTGAGGTCAATGAACCTTGCAATAAATTGCATTAGATAATATTTTTTCAATAACTATACTAATCCAATGTACCAATCAACCAAATGTGGTACTACGATTGATCAGATCACAGCATGAAACTTTGCCCAAAATACCAATCATGGCCTTTTAATTACTAGTGTGTTCAAATCCAAGGAATAAGTTTTGGCTAATTATGGTGTCCAAGAACACCACAGATAAAGATGAGGTCAAATCAGAAGACGAGACGGTCAAGGGTCTTTAAACTTTGCTATCAAGATGGCAAAATATGGTTTGTTCTTGCAATAGCCTGAAAGATAATGAGATATTTTTATAAACCCAATGCATAAGTCATAACCAAATTTTGAAATCGATTTCTACCTTTTTGGTTTATAAAAAGATTGATCAACAAATGGAAATGAATTGATGGATTCTCAAAGCTCAATGATATTTGCCTATAAATTCTAACAACAATTATATGTGTAGTGATGACTTGATATCTATTCTTTTTTTTTTTTACCAAACTTGATCCAAAAATCCACTGCATATATTGAGTTAAAGTGGTTCAGTTTGGAGTGCTATATGTTTGATGTCAAAAGGTCAAAAGAATTATTGCATGAAAAATACTTAATATAATGTGGAATATATCCAGCAAAGGTTTCAAATCAGAGACCAGTGAACTGCCAAAACCCAGATAAATGAGCATACAATATCAATTCAATCCATGGGAAGCCAACATGGAGGGCGAGGGCATATTTCTTGATCAATTAGTTGCATTTGAATAGGTCTTTCTTTATTCTTCTGGTCATATGTTCAACTTAGATGTACTAGGGTGTATGATGTTCAACATCTAGCGAAAGCTGTGTGTACAAACAAATGAAACATGAACAAGTACTCAACAATTCATGATTAAAGAGTGTGCAGACAAATTTGCATTGCTTTTTAGCATTAATATTTAATTGATCGCAAGACATAGGAGGATGGATCCGGTATCAGATATATGTTTCAAAACTTAAAAGCTTCGAGATTAATCAAATTTAGATCGAACGAATCCAGTGCCGGATATATGTTTCAAAACTGAAAAGCTGAAGAAATAGATAAAATTTGGATGGAATGAAAACCACTGAGCCAAACAATGCTGCTTCCTTCCACACCCCGCCCCGGTGCAAACAGGGATCTTTTGCACACCCACAGCAATACTTTCATGGGTCGGGCAACGGCCTGAAGCGCAACTTCCTGGAGAAGAGCCCCGAGCTGCAGTCGCTGCGCTACGCCCTCTCGCTGTACACGCAGACCACTGACATGCTCATCAAGACCTTTGTCCAGACACAGAACCAGCAAGGTATGTGTATGTGTGTGTGTGTCTGTCCGTCTGTGTGTGTCTCTGTGTGTGAGTGTGTGTGTGTGTGTGTGTGGGGGGGGGGTGGACTTACATGTTTTGTGTGGGGTGGATATGTTTTTTTTTTTTTGGGGGGGGGAAGAGGTATCAGAAAAGATTTCATTCTTATGGAATTGTTTCATTATCATTTATACATATAATGATTATTATTTTAGAGGAATATGATTTGTGTTTATCGAATCAATATAAATATTACTTTTATGTATTTGTTATTGTATGTTATAAGGTGAAATTGTTTGTTTTATCATGGGAATGAAATCAAATAAAGAATATGGAAAAACAAAAAAGTGTGTGTGTGTGTGTGTGTCTGTGTGTGTGTCTGACTGTCTGTCTGTCTGTCTCAACAGCCCATCTTCTTTTCTGTGTGGGACTGCCAGCCTGCACATTCTTCCTTTATTTCGAATGATATAAAGTGTCTAATATGACAATATAATATTTCAAATCCAAGGACATCATTTTAACCGCTTTATGCACCAGATGATCTGTTGTTCTTTGGATTTTGTATGTATTACGTGCAAAAGAATGCATCAATTGCACATGGAGGGTTAAAAAGAGCGAATCAAAACCATCTCCTTTAAAAATATGGCTTTGACGTGTGTTTTCTGTATATGCTAAAATAAGCATATAAAACAAATTGGGTCCATGGAGGCTGTTTTGTCTGTTTTCCTAAAGGTTGCCTTAATATGAAGAGCTTCTTTCCAAACAAATTCCAACAAATCCTTTTGTTTTAAACTTGAGTTATTAATATCAGCATTGTGAGAAGCTTGAAAGCTTTTGGTGGAGTAAGAATTAACAACTAATCAAACAAACAAGACTATCTATGTCACATTCCAAGGTCAGTTTCCAATAGGCGCCTGTACAAAGCCGGATTAAGAAACCTGTTTTCTCATTAGTTTTCAAAGCGGATTTAGCTCAATTTTTTGGGGAAAAACTCTTCATACAGAGGTCTGCCCGTACTTTAGTCATCAGTTTCAATCTATTTTCGCGTCCTTGTCCTTGTCCTCCACAGACCAGCCGAGTGGCAGCCAGTCCTTCGGAGAGCTGTCCATCCAGGTGGATCTCTTCACCCACCCAGGGACAGGAGAGCACAAGGTCAACGTCAAAGGTACAGCAGAATGAGCAACCGGGGGTGTTTCACCTAACTGTTTGTAAGCTGCGAACAACTTTATAATGGCATGACTGGTGACTCCTCCTTGTGCTAAATGAGACACCCAAATTTGTTTTTGTTTTTAACGTACAGGAAGTTATTTCCAACAATCCTAATCAAATTTAACAAATCATGAACTTTGTATTCGAACGTTTGTTAACAACAAGAATTTTGATAAATGAAGATTGGATTTCAATGTAAAGCTGATGATGGGAATCAAAATAAGTGAGAATCTGATTTAGCACAAGAAAGGGTCAGCAGTTGTGTGTAAAGTCGCTCATAGCTTAAGAACAGCTTGGTGAAACACCCCCCAGAAGGATTACTACCAGTACTTCATATTCAAATTGGCAGTTTCACCTTTTTTCTGTTGGTGATCAGTGGGGATATATGACATGTACCTCAACCAAAATATTAAGTCTTCAGTACAGGCCCTTCATGTATAGTACATTTTGATCTGTTCCTTCTTCACATGCATGCACAAATTGGTAATGTTATAGAGATGAAAGTCATAGCATTATAGGTGAGTGTTTAGGGTAGGGTTTTGATAAAGTTTCAAGTCAGTAAGACCAAAAAGGCAAGAGTTTGCCCCTGTTAAGGGATCTCACTCTTTTTGAAAGAAAACAAACCTTCTCTGACTCATGTTGTTTCTTTCAAATATAGAGTTCACCTTCTATATCTATATTTCTTCTTCTATAAGTATATTTTATCTTGTACATCTGTATGTCATATTGTATATCTATATGTCATCTTCTATATCTATATTCCATCTCCCATATCTCTGTTTCATCTTGGACATCTATATTTCATATTCTATATCTATATGTCATCTTCTGTATCTATATTTCATCTTCTGTATCTCTGTTTCATCTTTTACATCTATATTTCATATTCTATATCTATATGTCATCTTCTGTATCTATATTTCATCTTCTGTATCTCTGTTTCATCTTGTACATCTATATTTCATATTCTATATCTATATGTCATCTTCTGTATCTATATTTCATCTTCTGTATCTCTGTTTCATCTTGTACATCTATATTTCATATTCTATATCTATGTGTTATCTTCTATATCTATATTTCATCTTCTATATCTTTATTTCATCTTCTATTTAATTTTATTTGCATTTTTAATCTACCTAGTACCTGATTAGAAAGCTATAAACATACTCAAAATTAGTATTTTTTGTTGCCATATTTCAGTGCAATATGATGTGATTTGTCATTAATAACAGTTTGTATTTTCATCATTGCTTTTTAGATATTATAGGTATGCTTATCTTTGTGTTTTTAATCCAACCGTTGACATTTGTATGAATTGATGTAAAGTGCTTGTAATAAGGGGAATATATATGATTTGATTCTATATCTATTTCATATTCTCTATATATTTCATCTTCCATGTCTACATTTTTTCTTCTTTTTCTTATTTTACAGTTGTTGCCTGCAACGGCCTGAGGTGGCAGACGACGAGCATGTTCCGGCCGTTTGTGGAGGCCTATATGATTGGCCCACACCTCAGCGACAAGCGTAGAAAGCACTCCACCAAGTCCAAGGCCAATAACTGGGCCCCTAAGTACAACGAGACCTTCCAGTTGTAAGTGAAATAAAAAAAGCTCAGTCTTTAATATTAACAGCTGCTGGGAACATCCATGATTCACGTTCAGTACCAACAAACATACACTCTCGGCGGTATCATTGGCAACGACGATGAGCCGAGCTCCCAACAATCTTTCTTCCTCCAACTTTCATACTGCTTTCTCCTATGTCCCTGTCCTGAATCTATGTTAATATAAATGGGAACCTGTCATCTTCATTACTAACAAAATGCTCACTGATGCGCGCTCCCTCTCTTCCTATTATCCTTGGCAACGAGGATGGGCCCAGCTACTTTGTGCTGTTCCTCCACTTTCATATTAGTGTCCCCTTATCTCCTTCCAGTTTGGGATTTACATACTTTGATGTGAATGGGAACTTCCATGATTCAAGTTCAGTACTAACTACCATACACTGCTGCACTGTCCTTCCTCTCCTCAGTATCCAATGAGGATGAGCCTATAGCTCCAACAACCTTTCCTCCAATTTTTATATCGCTTTGCCCTCTTTCCCTGTCTTGGGACTATGGTAATATAAATAGGGAACATCGTGATTCAGTACTAACAAACGTTTACCTCTATACTGTCCCTCCTCTTCCTAGTATCCTTGGCAACAAGGATGGGCTCTGCTCATACATGCCTTTCCTCCTCCACTCTCATATGAATGTCCCCTTATCTCGTTCCTGTTTGGGATTTATGTACTTTGATGTGCATGAGTACTTCCATGATTCAAGTCTAGTACGAACTAGCATGCACTGCTATACTGTCCCTCCTCTCCTCTCCACAGTATCCTTGGCAACGAGGATGAGCCCAGCTCCTACGAGCTGCACTTCTGCGTCAAGGACTACTGCTTTGCCCGGGAGGACCACCTGATTGGCATCGGGGTCCTGCAACTGCACACTATCGTGGAGTGCGGCAGCTGTGCTTGCGTGTGCTCCCTGGGCCGCAAGCTGCACGTCAACGACACTGGCGGTACCATCCTCCGCATCCTGTCGCAGCGCACCAACGACGAGGTCGCCCGCGAGTTTGTGCGGCTCAAGTCGGAGCGTAGGTCGGAGGGCGGTGACCAGGGCAGGAGTTGAGACCCGGCGATCAATCATATAGAATTTTATACCTTTTTTTCTTACTTTCTTTCTTTCTATGTGAAATTGTACCTCATTTCTGCTGTTGTGGTCGAGTCCAGACTTGAGACGGGGCTCGACATGGAGTCCCAATGTAAAACAAATCAATGCTTCATTGCGGTCTTGGACTCCGAACTTGAGGACTCGACTACAACACTGCTCATTTCTGTATTCAGGGATGCACCAGTGGTTTCATCCCAGGCCTGAGAATCAATTTGGATGACCTCTCTGTACACACAGATATTACATGATGATTTTGCCTGAGGAAGACTGAGATCCCTGTTTATTGTTCAACTTTCCTTCTTTTTCTTCTCCTTCTTCTTCTTCTAAGGGGATATTTGTCCCCCGACAAATCTAAGTGCCTGAGAGTCAAGATTTCAATGTGTCAACGTTATAGAGCTATACTAGCTGTAGAATCAAAGATTCTTGTAAGCAAGAGAACATTTTGTGTTAAATATCTCCACCTTTCTGTACCATGTATTGTGAAGTTTGCATTAATGGTAGTGTGTATGTAGCACGAAAGAAACAGAATCGGCTTGTTTGTATGCTTTTTAAATCCCATATTCAATAAAACCTGATGCATGCAAGCAATGCAACCTGTCGCCACAAACCCACAAGAAGCCAGTCACCCGATATGAAAACATTCTTTAACTCTTTATTTGTCACTGTCACATTTTGCATCAGTGATACCAACAGTTCCCACAGGGCTACATTAGGTCTGGCACAAAAGAGTTAATTTATTTGGGATTTCTAAGCTTGCGTTACTTTGTTCTGTACTTGCAACATGGAAGGTTCAGGTGTCATTGAAGGGATATATATATATCCCTTTAACATCTCTCTCCACATCGATTTCGCAAAACTGTATGTGGGTCTTGCGACGACAGGTTTAAATTGAGAATGAACCCATGTTAGATGCTTACATAGCGTCTATAGTCTCCACTACGATGCAGGGTGTGTGGGCAATCCCACAGTCTTGGTCAAAATCATGTTTATTTCCTGTCATAACCTACAGGAATTTCATCTGTTTGTTTATATTGAGGAAGTGTGTATTTCACTTATTGACACACAATACGATATTTGCACAGCAGGTCCTTCTTAAGAGGACAAAAACAGAGTGCTAGTATCTCAGCTTACATGGTAGAAATGAATCCTGCCGAGTTGCCCATTTCCTCATTTGCCCGTAGTTTGCAACGTTTGTCGAGTACATCGTCTTTTTCACAACCAGAACATGAAAATTTTTACAGGAAATAATTTGTACTTTTGTTATCTCGTTCAGCCCAAAATAATAAGTGTCACTTCTTTTGATGATATCATGTACAGACTTTATATCTTGCAGTTAAGGCATCGCTGATGCAGCCAACAACCATTTTGTATATGAACGTTTTGTTCTTGTTTTGTTCTTATATGTTCTTGTGCAAATGCGTACTCTCATCTTCAACCTACTGTCAGAGACTTGACATTCAATCGTATATGTGCATAGTGATATATATTATGTGGCCGTGTATGGGAGGTGTGGCGTCTTTAGAGTTTGAGTTATTGAGGAGGATCGAGTTTTGATTTTGAATGCAAGCTTCAAGTTTTGAGTTATCTGGTGTGTGAGTCAGTCGCAAGGTGTATTTCTTTGAATGTTATGGAGTTGCGTTTCATAGTCCTATATGCTAATGAATAAATACTGCCCTCCAAATGATTGGGTACACGCACTGTAATAATTCATTTTATAAATAGCTGCATTTGACTTAAAGTGTCATTCCAAGGCAGCATTTTAATAAATAGATTCTGAAAAAAAAACAGCTGTGAAGCATTTGTTATTAAGAGGAAGGGTGACCATGCTTTTTGTGTATCAGACAATGAATGATGAAATGTCATCAGTAGAAATAGAGGGTAGATTCAATGATAAACATCTACAGGGGGGGGGGGGGCATTTAATTGGGAAAGATGGTTCTCATTTGATACCAAGATATTGCATTCCCATCACACTGGTATAAAAGAGAATGAAGCTATTTGTGAATTAGAGTCAAAACAAATTTGAGTGTTCCCAAACTTTGGAGGGCAGTGTACTTTTGGTTGATATTGTTTATTGCACAGAAACTGTTTTCCAAAGAGAATGAAAAATAGGATATCAATGTGTATACCTGCCAGTCGTAGATTGGTGAGTAATGCAGTATATAAATTAGCAAACATATTTATTTAGATTTACATGTTTATTATAGAGCTATACGTAGTATTTTTACATAGATTATGGAATATTGAATTTGAGATATAATGATTATTAGTACTTTTGTACAGTTTTGTATACCAATACACTTGTATTTAGGGGAAACTTTGTTTGGTCGAAGAAACTAACTTGCCTTTTCTTGTGTGCTTGTGTAAGAATGTGGTTTAATGAAATTTAGGAGAGAAGTTTATACGCGGTTGTCAATCACCGTTCAAAGAGCAATGAATTTGATATGTAAATAATATGTGTGTATGTGATATATATCATGTTGCAATATTTATCCACTGGTATGGGAACTTAGGTGCTATCACTCTTAAAACTGACTTTCATGACATTCTTGACTAACAATAGTCACTTAATGTGTAGTTTAACACAACATTCCACATCTCAATAAGCGATCACAGCTCTCACCTGTGTTCTACGTGCACAAATGTGATGTCAAAAATGAGAAGTCAACACACTGTGAGTTTGCTATTCTTAATATGAACAAATTGCAGTTATTTGCCATTTGAATTATTCACAACTCAGAGAACACAAATGTGTATGCATTCCCAGGAGTTTCAAAGACTATTTTATTTATATCCTATTTTCAATCTCTCTACTCCCTTTTCATTCTGCTGTCATTCCTATTTTGTTTACTTTGCTGTTTCTCCATCTTCCTATCATTCCTTTTACCTCTAATATTAAGATTTTGTGGATTATTCAAACGATCTACTATTGCTTGGAGTGTCAAAAATTGGCAATAAAGGATGCCCACAATCATTAGGTCCATTTAACTATTCATCAATATTATGAGTTTGATCATAATTCAGTAAATCTAGTATTTAATACCAAAGAGAAACTTGACGATATCACTTAGCAGCTCACATGCAACTTGTGTTTTTATGTAGGCAATCATGGGTCACAAACAGGTTTCTTTTTAGCAATACATGCATTGTAGTTCCCCAATGTAGCATACACTATGTCAGGACAACACAAAACACACACACTGTATCATTCACAAAATTGCACATCACAGTCAAATAGTTCCACCACTTCAATTTAAAGGGCAAGTGATGAGTAAAGACAACCATAAGTTTACACAGATACAAGCTCATCCTTATCTCAAAACTGTAATTTATAAGAGTTATTAACTGCAAATGAAAACCCCAAGTTCAATTCCGCTGTACCTCACCTCACAAATATTTGTGTAATCTAAGGACATGTGATATCACACAATGAAGTACGGTTAATGAGTGTGTGTCTGCACAGCTAATGCTTTTTTGTGAACATATATCATATTTATAGAATTAATGAATATATGGTTCAAGGTTATACAACAAATCCTAAATCGCTTTCTTAATAATATGAATCATGAATATACATGAACAAGCATGTTACTTGTTTTTGTTTATTTGGTTCACACTGTAGTAATTATAGCCCTTCCATGGAAGGTAGTTGAGATAATGTACAATCTGACTTAAGTTTCCCTTTAATATTTCAGCAGTCACTCCACAAACAACTTCTTTGTACCACAATTACTAATTTTGAATAGTTCCTTACCATTTCATTCTTTCTCTCTGTTGCTATCGATTTTCTAATTTTGCCTCAAGCTTCTTTTATTAAACAAAGCGGAGGCAAACATGACCAAAATTTGCAAAGAAATAAAATACTAGCCTGTTTGTGTTTGTGTATATTTGTGAGAACTACCTGAACAGCTGTACCGTATCATTCAACGATATTAACAACTCCTTTTTTTCTACTGTGATACCAATGTTATATTTGTGGTGGTGATCAGTGGTACATTTATCTATTTGAAAACCAGGTCATTATTATTGTGTCTAGTATGGCATGGATCAAATCTAACATCAAAGATGAGATGGATTTTTAGAGGAAGCACAGAGAATGCTGAGCTGTAAAAACTCAAATGAAATGCCTTTTAGCGCATCACATAACTTTCTACTCAAAGTTGTAAAATTGGAGAAATAGCTTTGCTAGATTCACCATAACAACAATTGCTCGTTTTGTATGGAATGTGATGAATTCCAAGGTTAAGGTTTACTGAAGATTCTATTTGAATTGCATATGCAGGGCTCTACAAACCCACTTGCCCGATTGCCCGGGGCAAGTGAAAATGACGCCCGGGCAAGCATTTCTCAAAGACACTTGCCCGTCCGGGCAAGTGGTTATTTTCCACCCAAAAATATGGAAATAACATTGTTCTTACGCATATGCGAGAAAATTAATGTGAATGTGTCTCGTATCATGTCAAACCAGGCAAACACAGCTGAAATTGGAGTGAGATCACTGACATTTTGTCATGAAAATTTGTCTGAAACTCCGTTCCGTGGACACTGCCATCTTGAACTGAAAAATTAATTCTGCTCATATGCGCGATATCCGCATTACCGATATTTTAACCAGATAAGAGCACTGGCTTGCGATCGCGAATGTGCGACTGCGCAATGTGAAATTTTTCGTAACAGCTGTTTATTTGTGTGTCCACATACCGTATTTACGTGGATTACTACATATGGGACTGTAATGTGAAAACGTGTGTACATTAAGTGATTGTTGTATGAGTTCTGCACATATACCTGCCGTGGAGCAGCAATGATTTAATTGATTTGCCCATGATTTTGATCGCTACCAGTACACATGAAACGGCAAAATTAGCATATCTACCAAGAACCCTACCTAGAAATATCGGGCTGATTACTCTAAGGTTTTCTGTATTAACAAGCTCGAAACTGGGAGATCATGGCGCTAGTTCATAACTAAGTGTATCCATGACAGCCTACGGCTATGCGGCTAGTCACAGGTAGCTAGCCGCCTAGCCCTCCCGGGGCTATAGGGTCTAAACGGACGCTAATGCAGACCTAGAAATCACTTTTTTGGACGATTCAACGGAAAAGAAGTTGTCTAGGGTGAGACATTTTACTTTTGAAATGTGACTGTTTATAATCCTGTCAGCGTGCTTATGAGTTACATGTATTATGACAAGCTTTGCCACCTACAAATTACAATGCAATGTGGTGTAGTCAGTGTTATCAATATGTGTTTTTTAAATTCCTCTAGTCTTGTAAAAGTGTCCTATACCTGCCTACATGTAGTGAGCAGAGTCTGCTCCCAACATGCCCAATTATTAAGGGAGGTCAGGCGTATGTGTGCTTCATTTCGAGTGAAAGCAAGAGTACTATAGTTACATGTAGGAGAGTCAGTGCTAAACATGATGGACTCGGATGATAAAAAACAAACACTAGTAACTTGTCAAACTCTGTGTAAATACCTATTGTTATGTTCAGTTGTCCTATAAAGTATGTTATAATTCGGCAGGATAATGTATGCCGCTTCTGCAGAAAAATTAGTGAAAAACAAAGGTTAAAATAAAAAAAAAAACGGGCAAGCAGTTTTTCCTCCAGGGCAAGCAAATATTTTTACTGCTTGCCCGACAGGGCAAGCAGTAAAAAATGTTTTTGTAGAGCCCTGGCATATGTATCAAATTGGGTACAGTGCAGTCATTGTCGACTTGAATCTAGTTTTGTCACAATTTTTCTTCAAAGCAATATTCCACTATTTATACCATTTTCTTTCTTTTTGGGCTATGTCAAATCTTGTTAATGTTTTGACAAAATTGTAATAAGTTGGTTTCATGATATTTATATTTCATATGTCTACTTGTAAATTGTTTACACTGTTGTATTATTATGTAACAGATATTTGTCATTAATGTAAAAAAAATATTGACAATTCAATACTATTTAATAAATGTATATAACTATGATCAATAAAAACAAAAAAAAATCTTCATTTCGATTTGAAAAGGACTGCTGGTGTTTCCTTTCATTTGCATCAAATGATTGTTTTCCAGTATCATACATGTACTCTGCCCTACTTTGACAAAAGGAAGCAACTAACAAAAGAGACTTTTCTTGTAAATGAGCAAAATGTATCTGTCTCTTACATTGGCATCAGTGCAACACCACATCATGTTCGATTGAATATCTCGCCACAAGATAAATATTTGTTTGTCTGTATGCAGGGAATGCTGGGTACAATATATGAGTACCAATAACACAAATTTCAGTGATCTGTCACTTGCTTCGTTTTGTCAAAGTAGGACAGTACTTATCTCACATTGACAGTAAAGCTACATTCACATGTAAACATAATGCCAATACTGCTCACCATCTCCACCGAGGAAAGCACAATAACGCTGCATGTACATGAGGCAATTCTTTTGGTAACTTTCTGTATGAGCTGTTACTTTTGCAAGGGTTTTGTTTTCGTGACTTTAGCGAATCGCTGTAGGGTCGCGAATTTATCAGCAAGCAAATACTGTATACGCCATATATTTCGCAATTCTAATTTTTCACGAATCAGGACTGCAATGTCTGCAACCCTTTCATTTGCGAAAATATAGGTGGAAATCGAGCAACTAGGGTGAGGAAATCGCCTGAAAGCCCAAATAAAATTGTCACTATAGAGAGCAGCAAATGCAAATTATTTCTATGTGAAGTGCACTAAATAGTTTATTGTATCTCTACAAAAAATAAGAGTACCGAAGTCTGATGTCACATGAGCATGTTGTCAAGACTACTGGTTCTAAACTATGTACTTGTAGCTTCAGCAAACAGCGGTGATCATAATGGGCTCTTACAATGAGAGTTCCTGACACGAGCCACTAAACAATGTCGTACCAATGGAACTCTCACTTGAGTGACGTTGTTTAGAGCCAGAGACCTGCATAACAATGGATGTGACAACACCACTTCTGTATTTTATGGTTACACTCTCATTCGCAGTCAGATAAATGTACACAAGAAACAGTGACAACTTTTTTTACCACAAACAACAATATATATTATGTTACTTCATTATTTAAATCAAACTGTGAATTGAACAATAGGTTCATGAATCACATTCATCACACACTCTCACATATAACATAATATTGATAGTCCAAAGATTGTGGCTAGCATGCCAGAGAACATAATCTGGATCACAAAACAAAACGTAAGATGGGTAGTAAGCACAAATTCTTTGATAGATTTTGAAGCATGGGAAAGAACATCGTACAGTTTATTGATGTCTGATGCCTGATATTCGTAGTCACCAGTCGCCAACCTGCTATTAGAGCGAACAAATCCTGATCACTAACGCTGTCATGTGTCAAATTCCACCTGTCCACAAGCGACACGCCTGTAAAATCACAATTGCAGTTGTTGTTCACCAATATGCAGTGTACACTCTTAGAGAACACAAAAAATTGCACTTAGAACAAAAAAAAAAAAGAAGGAGAAATATTTGAATAAGTTGGACATTCTCGACTGTCAACATACACATATCCAAACATTCAAAAAAACTGCCTTGACTAAATTCCATCAAATGTATCTTGAGTGCTGGGATGTGATATTAAAGGGAAAGGCCATCCTGAAGTTGGATTTAATAAAAGCAAAAACATGAAAGAAAGAGATTAGTGAACGTTTTCACAATAATCTGTCAAAAGGATAACAGAGTTATGTATTTTAAAATTCTTAAATTTGTGACGTCACTCGGTAGCTACTCCATTATCATTGTGTGTACTTGGAAAATGTTAATTTTCTCAATAGGAGATACCATTTTACATGTGGATTTGATATATTGGATGTCTTTACACACACAGCTTTAGGGTCAAAATTTATTTAACAAAAACAAGAAAAAGGGCAATTTATGAAATCATATAGCATATGGCAGAACAGATCGCGCATGACGTCACAAACTTAAAACAAAAAAAACATAACTTTCATATCCCTTGACAACATTTCATCAAACCTTCACTTATATGTTACATGTACTTTAATTTTCCGGTTCTGGTTAAAATCAATATAACTTTAGGGAGGACTTTCTTTTTGACCTTTGACTTGTGTGACCCATTTATAATTATTTTTCCTGTCATAATGATCCCTGAACCAAGTTGTGTCAAATATTTCTTGAGGAACTGTTCAACTGTATCAACATTTATCTTCCGTATTGTACCAGCCAGGGGTCAGAGGTCAGTGAGGATTTGATCACATTGAAGCATCGCTGCAGAGCAGAGCACAGAGCTGTGATGTGTGCTGTTGTGGTCGTGGTCTCTACAGGCTACAGAAACCGCAAGGTTTTGGACGCATCTCAAAATTTGGCGAGCAATATAATTCCGCTCAAAGTCGGTTTTCAGTTTGAGGGAGGTTACAGTATTTTCTTCCATTTTCCGTGATATTTGTTTTACCTGCAAAAGGACTCCCCTCTAACATTAAAATCATTCCTGAACCAAATTTTAGATTTTAGATGATGAAGCACCCGACTGATCATCCCTATTTACTGCACCAAGCCCCATCTTGTAAAGAGTTGCGATCGATCTGCGTCAATCACATAAGTCCACTCCCCTCTCTCTAATGTACAGGGTAAAGGCCCGGTCACACAACCTGATCTTTGTTGGAGCTTTCCTTGAACGGTAGGGAGAGGGGCCGAATTTCAACAACGCTTGTCACCGCACACAAAATGTGAAAAATTTTTTGAAAATATGGGCGTTGCCTTAGCAGGGCACCGCTGAAGCCGGCGTTAATTTAGCGTTGGTGTAGCAGTGACGCGAGCGGTGACGCTCCAACACCTCCATGCCAACGCCAAACCAAAGTTCATCACCGCAATGGATCGCTGCTTCAACGCCCGACACCGTTCCAGCAATCCCTTGTCTGCTCGTAAAACGCTTACAACCGCTCCACCAAAGTTTGTGCAACATTTAATCACCGCCTGGCCAAAGCTGGCGATGGCTGATGATGGTCCCAGAGGAGCTCATTCACACAAAAGAGACATGAAATCGAAAGCATGGGCAAAGTACGGCCATTGCCCATGTCTGAATACAGGTTTTGCTTGAGAACCAGGCATCACTGTTCCATCAATCAATCAAAAGTCGATGCACCTCCCCTTACGCTCCCAGTCACCGTATCGAGTCGGCTCAGGGCCCCTTGGTCCACCCTTCTCTCCCGTCTCAGGGTTGATGTCATCTGGGAAGGGGGCGAGAGGCTCTTTCTCTGCGTCCTGGTGGCGTTCGGGCATTGGGGCGTCGTGTTTGCCGGTAGGGGTGAAAGCTTTCTTCAGAGGAGCACGCTGGTTTTGTTGGTCCCCATTGCCTTGGCTGGCAGATGATGATGAAGAAGCAAGTCTGACAGAGCCTGGAAGAAAACAAAAGTGGGAAAGTTGGCATACATAGAGAATTGAGATAACATAAATATTAAAACAAAATACTAAAGACATTAAAAATAGTAGAGTAATGTTAAACGAGAGTTCAATGCATTTCTATTATTTTAGAATAAATCTAACTCACATACAGTATACATTTATAAATTACAATATGTATGTTACATTTAAAATACATGTAGGTGTAATACAGTATTGCTTCAGGTTCTGAATTTCTGGCTTTAAAATGCAATTGTCCTCCTGCTAGTACAGAGGAGCCAGTTGACTAGACAGGAATAACCGTCTCATTCGGGGCATTTTTTACTCAAAATTACATATTTGGTCTAGGTAGGGGCATTCGGAGGAGCCAGGTGCAATCTCAGTGGATCCAAAGTCCTCCAGTACAGAGACTGATTTTTCGGTCTGAGCAATCAGACAGTGCAGGTGGATCCAAAACTGTCAAAAGGCAACAAACATTAAACAACCACGTCCACGACATACGCGACAGCAGCAAGAGACTAAATTTTGGTCTAGATTGGCCCTACCCTACTAAGCGAACGTCCCATAATATGCATTCATGTACATGTACATGTATATCCAACTCCAAGTACACCAGGTCTATTTATCGGCATCATGAATAGCGTTATTTGATATTGGACTAAACGATCAGAGTAGTAAACACCACACACAAATATACACATGGGACCACACCGAAGACTTATGTAATAATGATTACTGTAAAGATATTCATTAAAGTTGACTTAAAACATTCTTAACGGAAATTTCAGACATATTTTTACGACGCTCAAACTTAAGTATATACTCGATTAATAAAAAGAGCGTACCATTATGCACAATACGTGGCCGTATGGAACGAAGCACGATATTATTCGAGCTGGCGAAAAATTTTGTAACACAGGAGGCTGCCATTTTGTTGTGTAATGCTAGCCTAGTATTCAGGTGGAATACTTTTTTTTTTAAGCAATTGCAACTTCATGAAATATGAACGCACGGACTTGCCACTCGTTTCATTCGGAAATGATATTCGAGGAAAAGGCGTAATGCACTTTGGTATCTTACTAATTTGATGAATAAAATTTAATGGGTAATTCTGACTTTGTTTTAAGATTTAGTTGTCATTGGTAGTGAATTATATGAATTATATCTCCACTCTCCACAGGCACAGCCCAGAATCTAGGCTATCATCGCGCCAGCCTTTTTAAAGGGTTTGTCCACCCTGAAGTTAAATTGGTTCCAATAAAAACAGAAATATGAAAATTTGTACTGGTGTTTTAATTATTCGAATATGATTTACGCCACTTTAATTTGAATATCTAAACGTAAATTCCTTTTTTTTTTTTTTTTTTTTTTTTTTTTTTTTACATCTGCTCTTCAATAGCAATTTGGTTTCAAAGTAATATTTCCATTCTCTCTCTCTCTCTCTCTCTCTCTCTCTCTCTCTCTCTCTCTCTCTCTCTCTCTCTCTCCTCTCTCTCTCTCTCCCCCCCCCTCTCTCTCTCTCTCCTTCTCTATCCCTCCCTCTCTTTCTCTTTATCTTACTCTCTTAATACCTATAACCTGAAGCATAAGCCTGTATTTGGAAAGGATACGTAAAGACAGTGGGACAAAGGGTTAGGGGAGTTTCCTATTTTTGCACAAAGATAAAGAAATGCGCGCTGTTTTCACCGAATTCATTTTATATTTAGCCCTCACTATTAACAAAAAAAAACCTAAACCTGAGACAATCAGGCATCCCCCCCCCCCCTCACCATTTCAGGAGTTCATGAGGTCACCATCATTGTAACCAGGGATCTATTATATGTGGTCAACTGTGGCACAACTCTGCCTCTCACCCCATCCCTAACCTTAATCAGCTGGTGTAGATGGACCAGCTTGGATCATACCAAATGGCAGCATGCATACTGAAACTCATAGATACCTTGATTTTTTTACGTCACGACGAAAAACAATATATCTTGCGGTGACCCAAAACTTTCCATTTCTTGTTTGTTTTAGCATGGACCTAGCATGGATGGACTGCTCTCGGATAGACCTCCTTTGATCCATGATGACCACCGCCTCATAAAAATTCAAGACATTCAGGTGTTTCAAACAATACGCTGTATTTCTAATTGGGCAGTGCCTTCCTCTGAATAACAAAAGAAAATCTGTTTTGAGAAATATGCCAACCGTTCAGCCTTCGCTGGGAGCTCATAGCTGATCTTTTTACACACACTGTGAATAAGTTTGGGGGTGAGCGAATAAAAAATTTGATAAAATTGTAGAAAGAATTTGGTCCGTAACTTTTTCGGACATCTCCGGACACGAAATTGAGGTTGTTTTCATGAAAGGTGAAACACTCAATAAACGATTTACAAGATATTTTTAAGGAAATATGATTGCCCAATGTGCGATATTGAGGCATTTCTCTGACATGTTTTCTACAGTATTCTCCTTTTACCACAAAAACGAAGCAACAATATAATCTGAAATTCACAGACTCGTATCGTTATAAAATGTACTACTACTGCACATGCAGTTCACTTCATGAAGTGGTTCTGAAATCTTCTGCGCATACAGAACATATATTCCTCTAAATGCATCCAAAATTCGTTTTGCATATTTGGCGGCGGTCGTCACTGGATCAAAGAACCAAATGCGTCAAATATTCTATTGTGCTATCAATGATTGCGACTGGTGTAGGAATAAATTATTCTTCGTGCTGACTCCAGTTCTAACACCTTCCTGGTTTTAGGATTGTCATGCAGATAGGGAAATCCGGTACGCTTGAGACCTATGGTTGCCCTCTTGTTACTCGTCAGTGCTCAATCGTAATTGGCTCCACAAAAATAGCAAATATTTAAATAAATATCATACCAAGCATGTATCGACACGTGTCACTAACACTTGTACGGGAAATGGTCTCCTAAACAAAAGTCTTGTTTTTCCTTTCCAGACGGCGTGTGTTGTTTGAAAAAGATTAAGACTCGCTTTCGTTTCCTGCTTTTTTTCCCTCCAAACTATTATTCCTAATGTAACCTGGAGCTTCTCATATCATGCGTATAGGAAGGAGAACATGTTTTATTTGCTATAAATCTATATCTATATGAGGAATGAAAGTGAGTTTACAGTTTAGGCCCACACCAATCCCGAGAGTAATTGATAGAAATAGTTCCACAGAGTTTGAAAACCCTGACGTCAGTGACCGCCTTCAGAGGCAACCTCAAGACATACCTGTATAATAGTATGGTATACATGTCTGTGAATAAATCTGAGCTGGGCGCCCTCACTTGATGGCTTCCGCACATTGTCTTTTGTATGCCTATAATGGTTGTACATTTTGTTATAACAAGGCTGTTTGTTCTGTTCATATATCCTTGGTTTGAAATACCACGTTCATATTGACGTGACTAATGTGGTCTGTCAGGTACAAAAATATTATACAGTTTGCTGTATGCTGACGAGACATAAAAGGTTACTACAGTGTGTATGTTTTAATGGATGCTTTATTTTTCGAGGTCATTGTATTCGAAATCCTGTAAACCGATTGTTCATGACCCAAAACCAGCAGCATATCCTTTCGCATCCTGTATTCCTGTCTATGTCTGCATTGGACGTGTAATATCAAACACACTCAAACAACAATCGATTACACAGATCTCGAGTTGGCACTTCTGCATTTGTCTTGATTGCAATATGCCGTTTTAATATTACGTCTCCTACCATGACAAAACAAATCAGGATATTTAAGATACGAGTACCATTGCCGCTGTCTTAAATTGATCAACAACAAACAACCAAGAAACGACAACAACATGATCTTGTTTACTATTCATTTAAACCAGCCCCACTTCAAACTCTACTGGAATATATGGGCCATGATTTTATCCCCCTAAGACGTGATTGTAGGATGAAGGGGCATGACTTGCACCCCTCCCAAGACCGAGCAATATAAATCCATAAACTCTTCTACACTTCTTGTGATATCCTTGTGATATATACGTATGTATGGTAAACAAGTTGCTGTAAGGTTGATGATCAACATAAATACCGCCCCCCACCACCACACACAAATGCACAGACAAAAATCCTAGATTTAACCATGTTAACTGAGAATCTCCACTGATCGTAACTAGTCGACTTCGTGACTATGCTTTCGTCATTTTATTGATGTTGGTTCATATTTAGAAGAGAGGATTAACGCAACCGTGTACCAAGCCTGCGCCAACTTTACGGGGCGCCGAATAAAACAACATGAAACATTGACTTTGTCCTCAGAATCATTATGGTATATTGAGTTTGTCCTCGTGATACATACAACGAATTACTGAAAGGAACCACTGTTGCGATTATGTAATCAGCATTATTTATATCGAATGGAAAAAAAAAAACAATTCGATTTATGAATACGACATTTGGGCCATGTCGTAATATTTAGTATTTGAAATACTCCGAAATTCTACAAGGATACAATGGGCAATAATGCTTCCACGATGACCTCCTCCGCCCCCCCCCCCCCCCACCCCCCTTCCTCCAAGGGCGGAACCCTTGTTTCCCCCCGTTAATCCCGGACCGATGACATCATGGTAATAATTCATATAGGGACACGAGTGTCGATAATGATTATTTGTCAAGTTGCTAGGCGGGTATGATTTTTTGACATCTCGTGGGGTGCAGAGGGGCGCTATAAGCACCCCCACCCACGCATGTCCGCGAACCAAGAACAAAGCAGGCACTGGACACCGAGTGGGAAACTTGGACGTTATAGTGAAACGCCCTCTCACGGTTCGCTGCAAGGGTGGAAGGAAATGCCATGTAGGCCTTCGATGTGATAGGCCTACACACAAACAAGCACGGGGGTCTGATTCACCGCTAACAGAGGGAAATTTCCCATGGGTCCGATGCAGGACGGTCACGCTGATTATACACACTCCAGCGCAAGTCCTGCCTCGTGATCCAAGCGAAAGGGCACTGTCTGAGAATACCCACATGTAGGTACAGGTGCTAAGATACAGCGACGGTATGCAACGCGCACATTCAGCCACGAGCGCGCACTAAAGATGCGTCATCGACGTCTTCAAAAAACACGGAGCTATATGGCAAGGAGCGTGCACTCGCAACTCTCACTCTCGCTCTGCCAGTCAGTCAGCACCGATCGAGCACGCTGAAGGAAAGGCAGTGATTCGTGTGGCGGATGTTGCTTGCCAACGCGTGTTTGTTTGTAACTGAGAGAGCAAGGAATGACTAACTCATTCAGACCTTCGGGAGAGTGTGAGCTATATACAACTTCTCTGAATGACTGGTGCTGATGCCAAGAGTTGACGTGAAATCCCTGTGAAATTAGCTTGACTTTTAGTGACATGATTGCATCCTTATATTAACAGAACTACAGGTATATACCACTCACCCGGTAGCCACTCATGTATTTGATCTACGTCATGAGGTAATACGATTCTCCTCGAATAAGAGCCAGAGAGATATATACCTTGAATTGTGCAGAACAGCGACGAAGTGCATTTATTCTAAATTCGTCTTTCTGAACATGAATTTTGTTTTGGGGACCGGATTGTGAGGATTTTACTGAGTGGAAGTAGCAGTACGTGAATGTTTCTGAACTATACGGAGCAAAATGCCGAATCTCCAAGCCATCATTAATCCTCCGGTACAAGAGGTACCAATCGGGTCTTCTGCGACGTTTTCGTGCGTCGTGAACGATGCGCCGCGCTACGAAGCAGCACAACCCATGTCGTACCAGTGGGAGGCGGCACCGTACATCGTCCAAGAGCAGCGGTACACGTTCAGCGCGGACAAGCACCAGTTGGAGATCTACAACGTCAAGATCTCGGACAACAATACGTCAGTGTGGTGCACTGTGGACCCTAGTGACAACAGCGGCCGTAGCAACAGGGCCAAGGCGCGCATCGTTGTCGTACCGGGTGTCCCCGGAAGACCCGGCAGTGCCTCTTCGACGACGAAACCGGGAACGACCGACGCAATGCTGTCGGTGCCGATGGAACGAAGGGGTGGTCGCGCAGCGGGCGCGACGGTAGCGAGCCTGCTGCTAGTCTTAATCGCATTCGCCGTGTTGCTGGTCTTCGCCTACCGAAGAATGAGGAGGAACAGACACGGGTCAATAAGCATCGGCTCTAAATTGTTGGGGAATAAGTCTAGCCCCAGGAGGTCCAAGATAACCAGGTATTCGGGAGGCGAGGATGGGTACCAGGAGCCCGTGATACCAGCCTTCAGCACCCCATCCCAGTACACGTGTCTCACCCACACCAGCCCCATCAATAAGAGGCCCATCCCACCGCCGAGGACCAAGCGAGGTAAGAGACGTAACACAGAGCCGGCCACGCTCTGTCCCATTTCTGAGGACGAGGAGAACGGATACAACATCATCAGGCCTAGCTCCGCCGAGCCCGGGAACGCTGGCAACCCCGGCAACGAGTATAACGGCTACATGGACATGTCTGGCAAGAATAGCAAGCACCAGAACCGAACGCCGCGACGTGCGTACAGCCATTGCGACACCGACGAAGACTCGGACTATGAGAACATCCACATCCGAACCATCAGTAACCGAAACCCGACGCAGTTGTACAAGAGCCAAAATGCCGCCGGCAAAAACAAGGGCCACCTCCCCTCACACACCAGCGGGAACAATTCCAACAAGCCTCAGGGAGCGGCGGGCGGAGGGACCCTCGTGTACGCCAGTCTGGACCTGGGCGACATATCCGACGGGGACGTGTTTTTGCCGCCGCGGGAAGAGGAAAGAACGACGTACGCGAAAATCTTGCGGATTTTAAGCGTGTTCCGCACGATGCGCAGTACTAGGATACGCGTGTTACATACGGGTGCTGACGGCAAGCATGAGAAGGGACATTGCCAGACGACCAGGTATAGGTGAGCTAATTGGTGACCTCTGACCCACTTCCTTGATGGCTCCAAACCTTCGCTGGCGAGAGTTTAAACCAGAGAGTCACGGGGATGGGCACCCGAGACAATAAGAGGAAGTTAGAGTACTTCCGGGATGAGCAGCTAAGACATTCTTCGTCTGTGCGATATCTTATGCGACCTCAGCTGACAGAACGCAATACGTTGTTATTTGAAAAAAAAACAACAACACGAAGCTGCTGGAAAATTACTGGAATGAGGTCAAGTTAGCTTGCAAATCTATTGATATGACAAAAGACCGGATGGCCTTGATTGGGGATATAATCGAAGTGATAATCCCAGCAAGAGACAGCGCAATTGTCCCTGAAAACAATACTTCATCAATATCATCATAATAATGAGCAGATTGGTTCATAATTATATCAGAATGAGATTAGAGTAATTTTGTTTGTACATTATAACGTATTGTTATGCCAATACACTCAGAATCAACATGCAAATCGGACATTTCAAACCATATACAGCAACTAATTGCAGACAAGATTATATCGCTGCTATTTTTGTTTTTGGTACCCGTATATGCACATATGGTCATCATGGGCATTACTAGTTATTATGTTGTTCCGAATTAACGCGTCTTTAAGTTGTTGTGTTTGGGGGATTAATTTGGAAAACTTCCCCGTTTCAATCAGTTATGCACAAGTTGTCCTCAAAAATGACGAGGTAATATGTCATAACATCGCTCTCGCTGACTTACTATTATTCTTTTAACCAGATAAAGCATTATATTGTCAGTATTATATTACCGTCCACATCTTGATGATACCATTACCACCAAAACCGCAATGAGACCAATCATAGATGTGTGTTGTAATTTGTCATGTTGGTTCTATTGATTTGGTGTAGGTAAACACATATACATGTATAAAGCAACTTGTATCTTACTCCGGCATGACATATAAAGGCTTCGAAAAACGAGCGAATGTTACCGAGTCAAACTACGTGGAGATTACAAAACCCACCAATGATGATTCAGTATAAAATTTTTATGCATACATTGAATTCTGTCAACGAAGTCCACTGTTCATGTAGATCGTTTGTCTGTAAAGACCACTCAACTTACAAACATGCAGGGCAGTTTGTATCGCTCCTGCCTACAAAGGCCGCCTGTTCAATGGTACCTGTATTACTCGATAAGTTCCCTTGAGGTGGCCTTTATACTCAGGTTTAATGGTATATTATCATTTTCTCATATTGATAGATCAAACTGCGATCATTTGGAATAATAATGTAAAGTATTTGCTGGCCCTGATGAATCTTGTCACATGACGAATTGAGAGCACTGAGTGATGGGTTGTAATGAAGTACGTAAGCGGGGTGGTGGAGGTGGTGGGGCGGGAATGGGGGCGGGGTGGTGGAGGTGGTGGGGGCGGGGATGAGGGTGGGAGGGGTGCCCATCTGCTGCCCAGGTATGCTTTCTCACCACATGCCCGTTTTGATTTTTCGAAAGGTCTTCTCTGAAAGCGGCCTTAAGTGCAGAGCTAGGCCGGGAGATAAGGCCCGTTCCTTAAACACGGGCGACCCTCGGCACCTTCCTGGGTGGAGGCAAAGCACTCTCTTCACCTCCTCTTCTTCCGTGCTTATCTTGTTTATCACAAGCCAGCTATTTCTGGTGCCCGACAAACACCCCCTGGGAAAGGCGACGGTTTCATGGCTTTAAAAAAGCCATTTCTTGCACGTCACACCGCCTGTGCCCAGCGGTATTGTCGATAGTCTTTCAGCGCTTTTAGGCCTCGACTGACCGTATTTACCAAAGCAATTGACATAGAAGGCGAAAGACGTAGGTAACAAGCTGAAACTCGAGAATATGTGTCGTTACAAAGCGTCTTCACAAACACGACAAACCACTTTGGTTTGTTTCGAAATAACATGCATTATGGTAAATGAATCATAATGCCCGTTAGGAGAAAGATACCCAAATCCACTTTATCAAAAGACGGTTTAACAAAAGGCTCTACAATATGTATCTTTAGAAATCGTCTTTCAAATAACATGTTGAGCTGCTAAGAGGTCACATCTATTTGATGGAAATATAATTTCATAGTACTTTTCATCATGATTATACTTTTTGATTGTATGCGTATTATAAGTACATAATTACTATTCTGCGAAACTCTATCAATACCAAAAATGTATTGTGATATCTAAGGATAAAGAGGAAAATATTTCTCGTGGGCCATTTTTTAAAGATTCGTTTCAGGTGTTCCACTTGTCTAGTCTACAATTCCATCTTGTGTCACCTGTTCACTATCGTCGATAGTTTTTGCAATAGTGCAGAGTAGTGAAAATGATGTATGTCCATGCATCATTAATGATATTAAAAACATTTTGAGAATTTTTCTTGTACTATTATTCTATGAATTATCTTTCATCGTATGCTTTAACTATACTTCAGTCTATTATAAACAGAGCCCCAGTAAAATAATGTTTAACTGTGTGAAGAAACATGCAACATGTTCATTTATTTACGTGATTCATTTTCATGATTAAATCTGAAAGAAATGCATATTAGTATCTTGTAGTCACATTAATACCTTTAACAGGCCTAATAGTAAACCTTTAATGAAATCATTCTGTTTGAGTACATGACTTGAATTTTGATATGCATGAATAATACTTTGTACTTTTATTACAAGAAAGAATTTGTTTGTTATATGTATGATTTATATATTAAAACCAAAGTTGAAATTTTACACAAACTCGTCTGTTTGCTGCTTTCGGTGTGATGCGTTCACCTTAAAGTGTTTGGCTAGCGGTAAAAAAACCCAAAAAACTACACGCATAATCACCCTCATTTGAAGCAATGTTCGTTGTGTCACTGTGGGCCGTATTTTGAACAGAGGTAAAACGCAAACAGTGTACTAAACCTGGACTAACTTTATGGGAAGCCAAATAAAATAACATTATTATTGATTCAGTTTCTATGATTTTGTCCTCGGAATCACTTTGTCCACCTAATGATTACAGCGAATAGCTAAAATCGCCCACTGTTTTGATTCTGTATTGAAAATCAATGACTTTGTGAAGCATCAGATAATTTATTTTGCGCCCCATAAAGTTAGTCCACATTTAGTACACTGGTTGCATTAAACCTCTATTCAAAATACGGACCTATGCCGTTATGCAGAACACTGTGTCATCAAATTTCCTTTTCTTCCTCACCATGTTGTAGCTAAAGACCGATGCAATAAAACAAGATAGACAACATGCATGGCACAATATCATTAATCTGCAAAACTAAACTGTAATCTCCCTGTGACTAAACATTATCTACAGCTCTAACCGTATTAAAACTCTTTGTTTTGCTCTCCTGAACATTTAAACGATTTGAGTTACGAGGTTTTCCACAACACTAGCAATCTTTGAAAATCATGTATACACATATTCTCATATGTGTATGCATAGTTAATGTTTGTGTGTATCAATGCATTCGTTTGTATTTGTGTGTTTGTGTGGTTTATGTGTATGTATGTATGTTTGTTTTTGTGTGTGTGTGTGTGCATGTATGTATGTATGTGTGCCTATATGTCTATATTTGTGTATATATTCTTGTTTGGTCTGCATATGTGTTTTGTTTTATGTGTGAATACGTCTTTTATGTGTATGCACGTGTTCGCATATACGGTAGTGGGTATGTTTATGTGTGTATTGTAAGTACATACGTATACGTAAGTGTAATTATGCAATACTTCAATACTTCCATAGAGGAAGTTGAGCAATTGCAATCTAGGGTCATGATTGTGGTATTGCATGTTGTTTCTTAATAGTTCGACGAGTCTATAGTCGTACAAACCAAATTACAAGCTTTACATTATAAAAATGATTATTTCAGGATCCTTTATTTGGAGGGTAAAATAGGCAAATTTGGATTCATCTGATTTCAGAAAACAATGGCTGCACGATTATTGAAGTTGCACGCACATAGCTCATTAACAAGATAGGCCTTGTCATGAAAACATGACAGCTCTCCGTGCTATCCCATCGCTTCTGTATCTGGGCATCACCCACTATTCTCCACGCTGGCACGCACACTTGAGAAAGAGATTCCAAAATAACCCCTTTCCCAAATGTCAAGGCTCAGGTCTCCTCGACAGGGGATTTTGAAATCATCGTGCTCTGGCAAGACACCCTTTCCTCTCCGATTTATCCCATACTTTACCCCCCCCCCCCCCTCCCCCCTACTCTCTCTATTCATATCATCCCTTCTCCGCAAAATCATTAATTAGATAGTTTTACATTGCCATGACTGCCACTGTGACTGTGACATGTCCAAGTGTGAGGAGTCTAGTTTCCAGGAATTAAGACATTTCTGCTCCCGGCTTAAAACAAACAAATCTTGCTGCAGTAGATAATTACTCTCTAGTTCATCTCTGCGGTTTGTCCGTCTGAGAGAAGATGCGAATTAGTCTTGTCAGAAAAACACCCGATTGCATATTCTCTGTAGTTTGAATTAATAAAAAAAAAACGTCCCACAGCCTTAAAACTAGGCTACTGTATGTCATATCACTTGCAAGCCTAAATCTGAGACTTTGGAGGTCATAGCATTATTGACCGCAAACTTCTAGCGTTACTCTAAGAAAAAAGTACATTCCAATGATAGAAATTAAATAGTTTTAGGACATATCACGATACTGTTTTCGTTCGTGTCTCGTGTCTCAAGATTTGTTTATAATTTTTTGTTATATGTAACACGGATTCTATGTTTTTTCTTTTAAAAATGGAACGCAACGTACTGTACAAAGTGTAATTTAAGTAGGTTCAATTCTTCGGCTAAATTTGTTTGAATTGAATAACACAACTATCCCGTTTATGCAGTTGGAAATCAAACCCGTTTACATTTTCAATGGAGAACATGTCCCTAAGGTCTAGCTAAAGATAGAGTTTCCATTAAACATGCTAAAAGATATGAGCACATGAGTATTGCAGCAATTATGAAAGAGCTATCATTGGACGCTCTCCAAGTCAGATATCTCAGCGCGGGCTATAATTATTTTGAGAAGACACACGCCATACGCCATATACTGCCGTAGATCGTCATACTAGGTACCCTAAATTAACAACTCGCCACATGAGCCATGTTGATAACCGTGGCATTGGTTCAAAGTCATTCGCATTCATTTTGTCTCAAAGGAGAAGGTGGAGACAACAACAAGAAAAGTCGAACATGGAGAATGTGCGTATCCCGCTGTCACGTGGAGATAACGGGCGCGTTCTGATTGGGTTGCGTTAGCCTTCCTTACAGGCTGTTGGACATTTTCAATCCAAACTACAATATTCAATAAACAGGTCTGGCTGCAGTAGACTAATCGTTCTCAATTCCCTCTCTGACTGAGAACAGATGAGAATGATACAGTGAATAGTGAATTACTATTTATAACCTTTATTTGTCAGTTTGGATAAAAAAAAATTGTCCAAGAGCCTGGATGCAAGTTTAGGGTTCCAGGTTTGTTTGTACATTCATGTGAAAGCGCGTTTGTGGCTATTTGGTGACGGAGCATCTATATGTATGTGTATGTACACGAAAACAAACAATAGTCCGAAATAAGCTAATCCTACATAAAAATTGTAATATTTTTAAATATTGGACGGAGGGAGGACATTAACTATTAGTACAAGGAGAAGAATACCAAAAAAGAAAAGAAAAGAAAAGAAGAAAAAATGGGGAAAGAACGGAAGCGATGTAGGAGAAAAAAAAGAAGAAGAAGAAGGAGAGGAAGAAGAAGAAGAAAAAGAAAACGACGAAAGAGAAAAACACAAAGAAGAAGAAGAAGAAGAAGAAGAAGAAGAAGAAGAAGAAGAAGAAGAAGAAGAAGAAGAAGAAGAAGAAGAAGAAGAAGAAGAAGGAGGAGGAGGAGGAGGAGGAGGAGGAGGAGGAGGAGGAGGAGGAGGAGGTTGAGGAGGAGTCAGAGAAGAAGGAACAGGAAAGAAGAAGTGGGAGGAAAAATAAAAATGTAGAATGACTTGCAAAGTAGTACATCGTAATATTACGAACACATGTCAAATCGTACCAACTTTAAGGTTTGCATGTCTCATTCGCTGTCATCATAAATACATATGTAGGCGAAAATGCATGACTTTACCACGAAACACATAATTCGCATGGCTCTAAGCACAGTATGACAAACAATGATGTGTTGTTGATTTTCTTGGATGAAAATTTAAACGGCTGTATCGGATGCAATGTGCAGTTGTGGCTATACATGAGGATAACTCCAAATAAGGATGTATGAAGCGAAGCTGACATTCTTGGTCCAAATAAATCATTTTTAGATTTATCACGATTATATGAAGCAGAACATCTCGATAATATATAAAAAGAATATGACAAATACATGTCATCAGAAATGTACATGTCATGATCGATTCCAAGAATGTATCATTGTCTGCGTGTTTTTATTTATGTGTGTGCATGGCATTGTCAATGGCGGAGATTTGTAATGAATACTAATACGGGTTGCGGTTAACTAAACACAACAAAAACGTAAGCCCCCCCCCCCCCCCCCCTCTAAGCAAAATAGCATTTGTGTCCTTTCAATGTTTACCATCCATCTCTCTATGCACTACACATATCCCAACACTTAACCCATCGTTCTGGTTGAGTGAGCACCGTTTAATAAATACTCATCCCTCTTGAGTTTTGGTGAAAAATAAAACGCTGGATATTTTGACAAAGATGTAACATGACCTGTTATGTAAACATAAGAAGTCATTTTCGTGTCATGGTTGAGTGAAAACACGTCAAAATCGCACAAGAAACGCCAAAACGTATTGTTAAAACGGCATAAACAATTACCCTTGTGACTTTTGAAAAGTGACAAATTTGCCTGTATAATTTACCCACTCATGTATGACTAATTGGATTAATGTTATTTTCACGCATAATTTAGTCAAAAAGGAACAGTCCTGCAAAATTATTTTGCCGAAAACCTCTTCGGTAAAAAGTTATGTTATTTTGCTTGGGGGGGGTGGGGGGGCTTACTTTTTTGTTGTGTTTAGAATATAAAGTTGTATATTACATCAGTTGCCTGCACATCTACATTGTTGGCATTCATTCTATTCATAACTACTTGTGTAAAAAGTTACATGAAGATACATGTATGCGTTTTTGCATGTGTTTCGATTTGTTCATATAAGGTGGGGGGGGGGGGGGGGGTCGATCTTCTTGAAGTCTTGAAACCGTAGTAATGTGTTCCGTTCCGCTCTTTTCACTCAGTGGATTTCAAACTCGCCCACATCTCCTAAACACTTTGCGTACTGGGTGTGGAATTTGTCACCAACAATGTACATAGACTCCTATGATCTATATTCGTCTGGCGCTCAGGCAGTTAAACAAGGCTTGACATTTGAAAGTGACGCTACTTGAAGCTCAGTAATACCATACATCAACGTCAGAATCAACCATCGGAAATGACACAATTTTGGCGGCACATTTTCCCAGGTGCCCGCCTTCCTCTCGCGATCATTGTGTCAACTATGAAGTCATTTTGTTATTATTGTAAAACATAATCTTCACTCCGAACACCGATCTGCCTTACTGCGTGACGCACATAAGCGCGCCTCTAAAAAAAAAAAAAAAAAATGGGGGGAGGGTACGGGCACACCACCCCCTTAATGTCCTTCAATTTTCCTTTGGCATATTTTTTTTATCTTTCATATTCCACTTGTGCACAACCGATATTTACTAAATGTTGAATCACATTCCCTCTTCCTCGAATTTACATTGTCGTATCCTTTCTACATGAGCCCCCCCCCCCCCCCCGACACACAAACACATATACAAACGCACACACACGCACACACTCACACAGGTTAACAACGCGCCTCCATACTCCAGCATTAAAATGCTACTTTCAATACACACGCGATGCGAGGACGTTTTACGGTTGGGATATTGTACAGGGTTTTTTTTTTTGTGTAGAGTAGGTTAATGGTGGCGGTGGTGGTGTTGATGGTGTTGGTGGTGGTGGAGGTGGTGGTGGTAGTGGTGTTGTTGAGGGCGGGTTGTCAAATCAAGTTCGATAGTGGTGGTGTTGGTGCTGTTTAAGAAGAGTTGCCAATCGGTTTCGATTATGTACACGTCTGCCAATATGGTTGAACGAACCTGGTGCTCTTAACAATGCTCAAGGCAATGGTCGCCATGTTATGCCATTTAAGTTTCAATTCTATCCACATTTGTACCAGGCCTATGTTGTGAGTCATCGCGGTGTTTATTCAACTGGATATGAGTAATGTGAACTTATCGTTATGCATATTCGAATAATTGTGTAACAAGTGTCATTGAACCAGTGAATATGCATTTTTTTTAAAGTCAAACTAAAATAGCACGGCAAGCTAGGGACCTCGGGACATGCCATCCTCAAGAAGTACATGTTGTATCTCTTCATAGTCATGGTACTAGTAGTTGATGGATCAGGACGTACATTGCCGGCTTGCCATCAGCTTACCCGCTCTAATCAGGCCTGCTCACGGTCCTAGCCCGTCACTCACCGGACCCCTCTTAATCTTCAAGCTCCCCTAAAATGTAGATCCTCTATCTCTGATTCATGAACCACAAACTAGGCTCATGTCAAGGGACGCAATATTATTGTATGTTCGTGTATTTATGTATGTCTGTGTTTATGTATAATGTGGTGTGCGTGTGTGTGTGTGTTTATGTAAAATAGTATGCATGTGTATTGTGTGTGTATGTTGAGGGGGGGGGGGGGGCGCCATGTATTTTGTTGCTATAAAATCAGGAAATATTGAGCCGAGTCATTCTCGAGGTTTTTTGGAAGGAAACAAAATGTGTACTTCGTAAATATCGCAATTTCCAACTTGCATTGAAATGTATGGATAACCTTTGAACATTATATTTATTCTATCAGAATAAAAGAAGATATACAACACTTTATTTTCCCTTCGTTACGTTTTCCTCCTTTTCCTCGTGTCCCTTCCTTATCTACCTCATTATGTTTTTTTTCTTTCTTTCTTGTTGTTGTTTTTGTTGTTATTGTTGTCCTTCTTCTCCTCCTCCTTCTCTTCCTCCTCCTCCTTCTCCTCCTCCTCCTCCTCCTCCTCCTCCTCCTCCTCCTCCTCCTCCTCCTCCTCCTTCTTCTTCTTCTTCTTCTTCTTCTTCTTCTTCTTCTTCTTCTTCTTCTTCTCCTCCTTCATCCTCCTTCTCATTCTTCACCCTCTTCTCTTTTCCTTAATACTAACAGTATTTCCTTTTTTCATTCTTTCTCCTCCTCCTCCTCCTCCTCCTCCTCCTCCTCCTCCTCCTCCTCCTCCCACTTCTTCCTTTTTTCTTTGCATCACTTCCCTCCTTCTATTCTCATTCATCTTCTTACTTCTTCTTCCATTTTCTTTTTCTACCTATACTTCCTTCCCCCCTCCTCACCCGTCCCCTTCCGTTCATTCATGATACATTCGCCAATATTCGAGGACTCATAACTGACATAATGGCCGATCTGCTCTGAGACAAAAACTGTCCAGTATTGCAGTCGCATTTTGGCGCGTTACCAACGCTTTCAGAAAGTTTGTTGTCATCGTCGTATAGACCGGATATAATCTCCCTCGTCGAAACTCTTCCGGTCGTGTTCGGGTCTATTAAGCCCTAGTCATCTCAAACCACCTTTAATTTCTATATTTCCTATATGAAGAGGGTCAAGTGAGAGAGTGTTTTTTTTTTCTCGGAGGATGGTTGCGCAAAGGCTTGTCAAGGATGCGGGTTACAACTTACATGACTACACAACGTATCCCACACGTAATTTCAGTGAATTTATTGTATTAATAGAGTGCGGCGTTGCGACACACATAACATTGACTCAAACACATCACCGACAACCACTGTGCAAAACAAGACATAATAAGTTCACTATCAAACAACAATGATCGGAGTATTGAGGGCAATACATGATTATGTCGACATAGCTTGTAATCAGATAATACCAGCCCAGATGCATTGCTGTCTGAGAACGCATACTGTTTGTGAGTTTATGATTGATTTGGTCAAATATTCTTGAGAAAAAAGGTGTATTTTCAGATAAGATTAATCCCTCTCAATTCGACTGGCGTGCATTATGCATGTTGATTATGCACGCCAATTCCAAACACGTTACTTGAAAGCGGTAAATCAGAATTTACAATACACGCTGAAGGCAGTTACGGAGCAGGTTGTTGGTGGGTAGAGTGGGCCAGTACACCACGTACGCCCCATCCTACTTTATCCCTGCACCCATCCCACCATGCCCACTATTCATCCCTTCATCCGCCCCTGCTAACGTGTGCGGTCATGATATGGCAGTATATTAAGGAGGTGACAGGAATTGTGCTTAAAATGACGTGATTCATTATATTTACGTTATTCAGACACACACAACCATTATACTGTATTGAAGTATGCAAAAGGAATGGAGTTTTTTTTTAAGAAAGAGTGAGGGAACGATACAATTCGACGTCTTGTTCCTCAGCCTGCTCCGGCACAAAACAAGAGAGTACGAAACTGATTGGTCCTGCGGCGAAATCATTGTTTCAAAATGGTATGTTCCAATTCCGTTTCACAATTATTGTTCCCTTAACTCTCGATGTGCCACTGATGAATTCTGATCAAGTAGTATACACAGAACCCATAGAGCAGCAGTTGATCTGGGACATAAAGGGTTAACTCTCTCAGTCCCATAGGCAATACATTGTGTTGGAACTGAAGTGGGGCTCTGAATGGGTGGTACTGAGAGGTTTAAAGTATAATGGTTGTTGGTTCTCGCGCGCCACATGATACGCCTGTTATTGCCCGGAGCATCTGTTCAAGCGTACAGATGGAGATTTCCTTCTGGACTTGAACGTGCGACCTTGATAAAGATGAGAAGGAAATTATCGAGATGAAGTTACATTGTTTTGATGCGTAATGCTTATTTTTACGACTTCCTTGCTTACTTTAACAAGAGTGAGGAAGAGAGAGAGGTATGGAGTGAGAAAGAGACAGAGAGAACATGGAGAAGGACAGAGAGATGTATGCAGTGAGAAAGAGACAGGGGGAAGAGGAGAGAGGGAGAGAGAGGGAGAGAAAGGGGGGGGGGGGGTATGGAGTGGAGAAAGAGACATATATAGGGCAGGAAAAGAGAGAGAGAGAGAGAGATCCAGAGAGACAGCCAGAGAGAGAGAGAGAGAGAGAGACAGAGACAGAGACAGAGATAGAGAGACAGAGACATAGAGAGGCAAAGAGACAGAGAGACATAGAGAGAAAAAGCGCGCGCGCGAGAGAGAGGGTATGTGTGTGTGTATGTGTGTGTGTGAGAGAGAGAGAGAGAGAGGGGGGGGGGGAGGGGGGGGGGAGGAGGGGGGGGGGGCAGTAATTGAGAGTGGGCGGAACAAAGAAAAGAACATAAACAGAATGATTCTGGGAAGCCCCTTTCTACAAGGGCAAATGAGAGGAAGAAGAAGATTATCTATGACTTGCTTCAAGAGACAAAAAAGTGAGTATCGGCAATTTGAAGATCCCCTTAAACACCGCTCTTCTTTCAAATTACACAACATCCTGTAGTTTTCACCTCAAAGTCGTTTTTCGTCTTGTAATCCGCCGACAGGTTTGTCTTGTATTTAGCGCAATTGAATCTTAAAGCAGCTTATGGGCTAATTGATATAGTGCACATTGTTAAAGCACATATTGACATTATTCACCGACGTCGAGAGAGTTTGCAAGACCACGCGGGGGAAACAGGATGCGGAAATTGACAAGAGTGGTCACAGTCTTTATGTATGTTCTCATACGTGTACCGTTTTAGGAGCAGAACAGTCGTGTCTGGAATGTACGCATCCATGAGAGTTGGTCATCGAGATATATTTAACACATTTCGGTGGTTAGTTATTATCATGATTATTTTTATCAAGAACATGAGAAGATGACCGTGCCCGAAAAAATATGACCAGCCGATATACATGCTAGCACGATCTCAAATGACGATTTTGTTTCTATTATTGCATTTAAATCGGAAACACATTTAAAGGAATTTCGACCCGGAGCTCAAGAGGGCGCTGTTGGATGACGTCACAATCATCGCCATCTTAGTTCCGAAGTTTGACGAGTAACGCTGTCAATCAAACTGGTAGATTGCGGATATGCGTTATCGTGCATGCACAATGCACAGCCAGCTAGCTACATACGCATGCAAGCACATACGAGTACTACTACTAGTACTAGTCTACGTACGTGAGTGCTAGCTGGAAGTACCGTATGCAAGTGGGCGGAGCCAGCAGGGAACAGCCGCCGAATCATGAGCCGAACTGTATTTCGGCATACCTAGATTGAGAATCGACATTCTTCGGGCATTCGGAACATGGCATTTGCGTAACCGGTGAAATTATCGAATAACATTGCCGTCATTGGACAACACGTACTGTCCGCTCATGCGCTTACATGGAATAACGCCCTCTTGAGCGCCGGGTCTGATTCCCTTTAAATTGTTGAAATCCTAAGTAACGATAGGTAACTAGATGAAATGAATCTTGAAACTATTCTTTAAATATTGCGAACATGCTAACGTTGTCCCAAGTCTGGCTGGCCTTTAGCGCAGTGTTTAACCCTTTGTATGCCAAATAAACCGCTGCTCTATAAAATTGTGTGTACTACTCGTAAATATAGTCACATGTGGCATGTTAAGAGTTAAAGAACAATGAACAAACCCGCACAATACTGTTGCTGCAGAAGCGAGCAATTTGATAAAGTTTCTGCACATTATGATATAACTTTGCACACAATTATGACTATTTTTGCACTATTATTTTGATGTGTCTGTTTGATGGTTTATGTTCTTTCAGATGTGTAATGTTAATGTGTTTGTTTGTTTACCATTGATTTATATTGTCTGATCTGGATGTGTTTTTTTTTAATTGTTTTTAAAGTCACTGTCTCTCTGAAGAAAAAATAGCTGTTTGAGGGCTCCCGTGAATAAATAGAACCAATCCAAATCAAATCAAATCAAATTAAAATACATACATACAATGGTACCAACTTTCAGCCGACTTTTACGAGTATTTGCGATAGATAACTCAAAGCTATTGTCATTGGCACCAAACTTAAGCCAGTAAAACATTCAAAGTTACTTGTAGTAATAAACTCTTTAAATGTTACCTAACCTTTATCGAGAATATTACCATCTCAGATAGTTGTCTTTATGGAGTTGGTAAGAAACACGCATTGTTTCAGTAAAAAAACAAATTTACTTGCAGTAATAAGTTAGTTAATATTCCCTGACCTTTATGGAGAATATTGCCTTCTCAGATAAGTGTCCTGATAGAGTATGTAAGAAAAAGGCAGTGCTTCAGTAAAACATTAAAGTTACTTGCAGTAATAAGTTCTTTAATATCACCTGACCTTAATCGAGAATATTGCCATCTGAGATAAGTTTCCTTATGGAATTGGTAAGAAACTTGTTTCAGTAAAACATTAAAGTTACTTGCAGTAATAAGTTCTTTAATATTGCTTAGTCTTTATCATGTTTATCAAGAATATTGTCATATCGGATAAGTTGACTTATAGAGTTGGTAAGAAAATGCATTGTTTCTGTACACAAGCTTTTTCCCCACAAACTTGAGGGTGCACTTCAGTTGTCGCTGTGTGTCAGCGTCTGATATGTCTTGGGACATTACGGCGGCAAAGGATCGTGAAAATCGGGGGAAAAGTTTGCAGGCCAATTATTGCCATGTTGCTGAAATATCTAGGTATGGCATTACTCATCGATCAGTCAGAGACTTTAGAGATGCAATCATTGACAGGGGGTTGAAAACATCACGTGGTTATCTACTTTACTCCAATTTATGTCGGTATTATTTTAGACATGAGAGAATGAACGAGCGAGAGAGAGAGAGAGAGAGAGAGAGAGGGGGGGGGGGGGGGGAGAGAGAACGAAGGGGGAAGAAAAACAAGACAAAGAATGAGGCGGTTGAGAAGGGAAGACAGATAAATTGAATGGAAAATAATGATGATAATAATAATAATGATGTCACTTCTTAAAAAACGCATTATACAATAGTTTGTGTGTTTGACCTTTCTACGAAAGACCGATGTCCATACTTCAGAAAAAAATATGAAGACATACTGTAGATACTTTATTTATAAACACAACATGATTAGCATGGAGTGGTGGTGTTTGCAATTAAGTTACTGTCTTTCTTCCCTTCATAATCAATATCAGTAGCATTGATATATGTTTATTAATGGGATGTTGAATGGAGACGTTACTATCAAGGAACCCAGAGCTTGTTTTGGAAGCGCCACAAAAAAATACAGGTTGCCAAACAACAAAAATAAGAACATTCTTCTATTTCCTTCTTTTCAAATTCCTGAAACTTTTTGTTAAAATAAAAGCGATGCATGTTCGTGAGTACCATTCTCATTGGGCTTAAAAAATCGCAAAGTTAGGGTAAAAGTTTCCTACCAACCGTATCAAAATCCGAATTGTCTATGTCCCCTAACTTCGAGATTTTTCTAACTTCGCGATTTTTTTAAAGCCCAATGAGAATGGCACTATTATAGCAGTTTTCACCAAAATATTCCAGTTGGGGGTAGGGGGGGGGGGGGGGGGGGGAGAGGATCTTCATTACCTGACAATTTGGGAGATTTCTTTGTTAGTGTGCTATGTAGGCGCGGTTTTGCGGTTCGACTAAATATGGGTGTTCTTTCACAGTCATCGGCACTCAGTGCAGGAAAGTGGCCGGAAAACCCCGGGAGATAATTGGATCAGCTCCATGTGTTTCTACCTGCTCCCCTGCTCCTCTAGTATCCACGTGTCATATGAAATACCGCTCTACATGGTAAATGTTCATTAGTGGAGCAAATTATGCATCAGAGCCATTATAAAGAGTTTCATACGTACACTTATATACTTCGAACATAGCACAGCGTGACTACACATTTATTTGTCGACAAGAATTAATGCCCGTTTTCGGCAAAATCTATTTAACCGTTCGCTGGGCATGTTGTGAGAAACTGCAGCGTTTAGGCACGTAAGTGAATACATAAAGTCGGGTTCATATCTTGCAATATGATAAAAATGATTTTTTTTTTTAAGCGCATCATCTCTCAACCCATATCAGCGTTTCGTCGACGGTCACCTATCCGGACTAGACCCCCTGATTCCGACCAAGGATAATAAGTTCCATGGTTTGTTTTAAACCTTTCTTCAGAGTCTACTCTCAATCTTCGAATAATCACAGGTATTTAATTTGTGTGTTTTTTCACTTTGTGACAAAGTAGGACCTTAAAGATAGGGTGACCCATTTGCAAAAGTTATGAAACTCGGCAGATATCAGCGATGTGCCCTAACGACAACGTGTATGAAATCCCAAAGTCATAGCTTCACGTTCCTTTTCAGGAAAAGTAGCAAACTATCCGCGTTTACGTTTGAAACGTCTCGTCCATATTCTACATTCATAATCGTATTGTCCCCGTGAGTCCGCGATGCGTCAGGCAACTGGCACTACTCGAATTGAACGCATGCACTGTGGTGCACACAACGATCTGCTGTCTCTAGGCTTAAAGGACCGGGAAATTTTGAACGACCCGTCCAAAACCTTCCCAAAAATCTAGCGATCGCTAAAATTCCGCTTAAAGTCAGGTTCAAGTTCTATATTTAGGAAGGAAGTTCCCAAACAGTTTTCCTTCGATTTACAGTGGGCTTTATAATTTTTTTACCTGCAAAATGACTACCATGTCTTCAACATTTGTGTGTATTAGATAATAAATTCAGAAAAGACAATACCCTTTGCGAACCACACGTGTCAAATCTCCACTCCCTGGCTTGGCAGGAAATTGGGAATTATAAAGAAATGGACAATATTACTCTCAGTAGTTATTTAATTTTTGCTTCACCACATAATGGTGAAGAGAATCCAATATCTAAAGGAATAAAAAAAATCCAAGGAAATTAGATAATTCAAGATGCCCCTGCCTGGCTTAGATGCATATAATTGGCAGGTGTGATCCGCAACGGGTATTGTTCTCTCTTAAATTCATTATCTGATACACGCATATCATAGTCTCGATTTGTCTAAAAATGACAACATCATTTATTACTAGAATGATTATTGCAAGAGCATCCATCATGTTTATCATTTGAATTTGACTTAACATGTGCCCATGATATTTAACATAATTCATCTTTACAATGGGCAAATCTTAGCTTGATTAATATTATAACTTTAAAGATTATTACCTATAAAAAGTACCTTCAATATTTTTGAACGGTCTCGCTTTCCTTCGTTTTCTTCATTATTTAAATAACATTTGAATTTTACATAAAAATGGAAATGCGTACATTAAATACTGAATCTACAGACAATTTAGTAAAATGTCCATGTATATGTAGGGGGGGGGGGCAATCTCATAAGACAACAGAGATAAGTGTATTGATTGAAGATTCCCCATTTCATCGTTACCTCACATACAGACTGAATACGCACGTAGACACACAGACCAAAGACACACACCTCACTATACTTACACAACTTTATACACATACACAACGTACATCATCCACGTCCGTTGACGTTCCTACTCCAACTCCCTATCCGGATCCCCCCCCCCCTCTCCTCCCACACACATACACCGCGTGCATTACCCACGTCCATATACGACCCTAACCAACTATCTCGACCCCCCCCCCCCTCACACTCACACATTAACACACACACACACACACACACACACACACACACAAACACACACACACCATATGGATTACCCACGTCCAAAAGCTACCCGTACACCCCATCCCCCCTAATCCCGACATCACCCTCCTTCTCCCCCATACACACACCCATGTGCATCACCTACGTCCAAAGACTACCCGCACCCCTCCCCCTACCACCTTTCCCCCTACCACCCTTCCCCCATGGCGCCTTACCCCACATGGCGCCTCCTTGTCTCGCTGTCACAGTGCCAAAAACGACCGAGGGGAACGACATATACCCGAGTGGGCAGAAGACGCAAGCTTCAAGAGTGTCTTAAAAACGATGTGTGTGTGTGTCTTTCTCAGGAATAACGACCGAAACTTGACATATAAAACACTCACACACTCAATAGCGTTTTTAAAGACGACGTGCATGTCTTTCTCTAAAATAGCGATAGGAAAGTTGACCTACAAAATACTCACACACAAATGCTCACGCACGAACACACATACATACACACACAAAAAAAAACACATACACACACTCACATATACGCACTCACGCACACACACATACACACATTTACTCAAACTTTCACACTAAGATATGAATTATTTAGTTAAAAGACTGACCTCCAAAAATGGGGACCGTTCGACTCCAACTCTCAAACACCCACAAAAATTCCATTATTGCTCTTAAATTTGACCTTAAGAAGCCGTGCTCATCACCTCATCACGTAAGTAAATTTTTGGCATTTTTCATGTCAGAGAGACAGAGATAAAAGGACCACTCGTTCCTCCATAAACTCGGCCTACGAAAACTCGGGCCAACATTGTACTAACAAGCACATAAGCCAATTTCATATCAACTAATACGCACCAACATAGGTCAACGGGACCTTAGAACATTTTGCCAATCTATTAATCTGATCTTTTTACTTTTATACAACGTATTTCAGTATCATGATTTCATTTCCCTTTAAGATACCGCGCCGCGCATTCACCTGGAGGGTTCGACCAATCAAATCTGTCTGCATAAAATTACCGACTTCCTGGCACCCATGGCTCAATTCAACTTGACAGTCGGTCTCACATGCGTGTTGGTCGCAAGAAGGACATGATAAAGTTCCTTCAAGGGATGACATGGATGATGTAGAAGAGATATTTAGTTGAGGCACATGGCTAACTCTTTATGCGCCATTCGGGCATTTCTGCACAAGTATTGCACACAAACCCCATAGAGCAGCAGTGTATCCGGCAGACTATAAGTTGAACAAAATAAGAAACATTATCCAATTGTTTTCCATAGACTACGTTCATCATTCTGGGATTGTGCTGTCTACATCATTTAATAACCATGGTAACCCTACATATGCACAGGGATGTGTGTACGGCATATCTTAAAAACAAAATGAGCGAAACCTTGAAACCTACAAAAAAAAATCAAAGGAACCTTACTTTTTGTTGAGAATTTGTTATCCAAGTCGATATATTATGCCTTACGAGTTTTTTTTTTTTTTACTTGCCTTGTTATTATCTTTATGAGATAATCGTGTTGCTTGCATGGCTTCCATGCTGTGGAGCATGTCTCATAAAAAAAGTCTACAATAATCATGTCTGGTTGCAGTAGCGGAGATGGAGTCTTCTCAGCACTAGACCTAGTCTAGGTTCTGGCCGCATTTTATCAGTCCGAATTCGTGTACACGTCGCGCGACGAAACTCAGGGCAACAATTCGAGTGATCACGCGATTGCCGAGAATTGCCAGCCCGGAGAAAGTATTTTGGATAAAATGCGGCTAGAACCTAGACTATACTAGACCAAAACGAACACGTGTTGTGGTTGGGAAATAAAATGTCCCAACTCCTGGAAACCAGACTAGACCATCGCACGCGCCGCCCTCAGTCGCACCTCATATCGAATAGCCCGGTAAGTGGCGGGGATGTGTAAGGACGCCTGACCGCAGCCGAAACGTGGAACAGGTGACTTTAATGTCATGGGGTTCATATTGGCAAAGGGGATGGAAATACAAACAAGGAGAAAGTGAATGATGACGAAATTCATCCATTACATGAATGTCCCTGAAGTCATTACTTTCTTAAATGTTTGCCAAAGCACGTGATATGTTTGCTTAAACAATTAGAGATTCTAATTAGGAATGGATGGATTAAAAGCGTATATGTCTATTTCTTCTCATTTCGTTGGCAATTGCTTCGTCCATTGCATTTATAGTACAATTAATATGGTTCTTCAACTTGGTATGTAAAGACGGTGTCTGTCATTTGTCTTTGTCTTTTGGTGATTTAGCATTTAGTTTATTCAAATAAAATCATTTCTTAATTTGGAGTTGATTTAACTGTCGCTCTCTTGTCTTGATATACATGATATATCTCTTTACAAAAGTCTGTAATGAAGATCGGTTGGTCTTAGACGATAGAGACAGGAGATTCAAAATGTGATGAAAGAGAGAGAGAGAGAGAGAGGAAATCAGGATACAGTGAGAGAGAGAGAAGGAGAGAGAGAGAGAAAGAGAGAGAGAGAAATTGAGAGACGTACAAAGAGAGGGAAAGAAGGAGAGAGAACAAGAAAGAGAGGGGTATTTGAGTGTTAATTGCTAGTAACTATAAACGTCACTAAATAGTGCAATGGCTATTCGTAATCAGATACGTAGCACATGTTAAGAGCGTCGTGATGAATATAACCACGTTTTGATTTAGAGCATGTAACTTTAAATAACCTTTCTTGGATTCAGATTAAAGTGATATCTTGAAACATGCATAAACAAACAATATATCCTAGGAAGTTATCAATACCTAAAAACAAAAGAGGCATTGACATTCAAGTTCTTGTTATGGCTCTATTCGCTTTATACATGGTAAACGAGAGCCAATATTTGAAATCTCTCTTTTTGCCCGGGTCGACTTTGCAGCAGGGAGAACAAAAGTGCACTCGCGCGATAATAACCAAGTTTGTTGCTATGCCAACAGGAGATTAATGTCAATAATCATGAAAACGTTATCCAATTCCCCTTACGATTGGGGCTACCGCAGCGATATTACGATAAGCATCAGAAACATTTGCCAAACGGGACTTCCGCGCAGGAAATGCTCCAGAAGAAAGAAAGAATTACGCATAGCTGCGAGCACAGGGTAAACCTCCTAAATGACCCATTTTTTTTTCTCAGTCCGGTCAACTTTCAACTTGTTCTTGAATTTATTCAGACAGTTACAATTCAATAAAGGTCAACAAAGGATGCTTAATATACATTTTGCAAGATTTGTAGAGATTGACAATTCCTGATCCTTGTACCACTGGGAAAAAACAGATTTGGAATTGAATAAATGAATACGCCGTATTTTCCGCTGTCGGATTTAATTGTCGTGAATTCAGGCTATTTCGCGAGTCGCTACATTCGCTGTACATTACAACAAAAAAGCTTGAATCAATCATAAGAAGATACTACATTCTGCCATACTATATACAATTTAGTTCCATCACTTGAGTAAGCCAAATAATACACAGTATTAAGTATTGCAATTTTAAAGTCACAATGACAACGCAAAAATGATAAAAAGTTATTTAAGAAATATAGATTTGGGACGCTCTCGTTGCATCGTAACTGCATCCCAGCAAAGCACCTGTGTAAGCATAACGTTTCCTATTCTTCGCCAACCCCACTGGTACGACATTGTCTCGCGGGCTAGTGTCTGGCACTCACAATAGAGTACCGGACTGGTGTCGTCATATGAGCATGTAGTCACTCACTGGCGTGATTTTGTTTAGAATCTGTTGCCTTGACTACATGCTCATATGACGACACCACTTCGGTACTCTATGAGAGTCTTCGCTATCATCATCGATGTTCGCTCTACCCGTATAGTTTATAACCAGTTGTCTTGACAACACGCTCATATGACGTCTCGCTTCTTTACTCTAGAGTAAACGGGTATTTAAAAAAAAGTAGCATTGTTCGCAAGTAGAGAGGTTTCATCTTTCACGCCTTGAAGAATTTTCCAGTGCCGATGACAGCCTATTCATTAGTTGCGTGGAGAATATTAAAGACACGCGTGGGTGGCAATATAGTCCTGAGTGCTGATGAACGGAAAGCACGCCTCAACTCAACTTGGCTCGATTTGTCTGGAAAGTAACTTGAGTTGTGTGGGGTTTTTGTGGGAAGATGACTAACTTGATCCAGCCCTGATCCCAACCCCCACGGGAAGGAAGACACCCATGTTATCTTCTCCCCCTCCTCCTGTCCTCATTCCTACATCTTAAAGAACACAATGTCGCCATCAATGACGTAACACTAATCAACAAACAATTAAATCAAATCGGCAGCAAGGTTGGACTGCATTATACCGGACAAAGTAAGGACAGTGACACGTCGGGTGATGTCCGTTATTCGGAACATTCACATTCCGTATAGAGTACGGAAGTGTGACGTCATATGAGCACATTGTTAAGACAACTGGTTCTAAACTGTGTGGCTAGAGCAAGCAGCGGTGGGAGAAGCGGAGACTCTCATTGGGAGTGCTGGACACTAGCCCGCTATGCATCGTTAGACCAACGAATCTCTTTCTTGAGGGATGTTGGTTAGAACCAAAAACCTGCACGTGACGACACCACGTCGGTACTTTATACACGGGGGATGATTAATCCAAAAATGAATTAGGGCATGTTTATCCGAACATTTGTTGCACTTATCCGAAGGTTCGTTTTGCTGCAATGTCGGCATTCCGACGGTTTGGTAATCCGATAATGAAATACACTGCTTGATGTAGAACATATGACATAGAAATGATTTTCTGATTAACGAACCTTAATTCATTTTCGGATAAACGAACCTTAATTTCGGAATAACGGACCATACGAGTTATAAACCTTCGGAGAATGATAACATTCGCAATAGCGAGCCTTCCCAATATCAAGTTATAATTAAAAAGCCTGCATGCAAAGTAATCTACATGGAAGTGTCTTTTTTTTCTCGATGCGGCAGGGCAACACAATTTTCAACATTTAGCAATATGATGCCTAGAGGGTCCATCTCTCAAGCGACAACGGTAAATCACGTCCTAGTCTGACTTTCAGGCTGTTAGGCATTTCTAGTCCAAACTAATCAATAAGTGGGTCGGGCTGCAGTAGACTAATCATCCACGATCCACGGGCGACTGTGGGACGCGAGTTTCTCAAAGAACGCTTACAAATAACTTATGAAATAATCAATTTTCATAATGTATTCATAACTTTCCCTCTAACTGCCTAGTGACGCGTTATTACAACCACCTGTATTTCGTGATTCAGTTCGAATGGATGGAACGCACTCTGAATCTATTATTGCTACTCGGACAAACCTCGGACAATCAGCAACGTATTGTTTGAACAACATGAATACAATTTGCACACATAACGAAAATGGTCTATTTAAGCAGGGATGTGTTAGGAAAGGATATGAAACAACATTCTTTCTTTGAGCCCATGCGTGGCACCGCCGAAAAATTGCGTGGTCTCAGCATGTGCTTTTCACGTGTTTTAACAATAACGAACACGATTGCCTAGCAACGGTTTCTCAGAGAGAACAAAAGAAATGTAGAGTCTTATTTCGCTTGTCCACTTCTGTTGGATTGCATCAATACTTTTGTGAGGAAAAGAGATATCAGCGAACAAAAATTAACAGTTTTTTAAAGTAAAATATCTCATTTGCACGCAAATTCACGCAAACTCTGTTAATGAAAGTAAGCAGCTTAATATATGATTTTGATAATGATTGAATCCGACATTTCCGGAAATCTCCGGAAAGTGAAGAAATTTGTTAATTATGTAAGTAAGAATATTATCTTATATCTCCGTTTGTGCATCATTCAACAATTATTTAGAAGAAAAACGAATACAGGATCTTTAGAGGTGTTGCCCCTTAACTTTCTTGAAAATTGCAAAAAAATGTGATAAGAAACACAGCTTCGAGAAACAAAACAGGCAATTAAAGATACTGCTTTCCAAGTTGACGATAGCAAAATGACGGTGCCGCGCATGGGACTTCAAAGCATTGCAGTGATTGTGGAATGCTTTTGACATTCATTAGCACGCTTTAGTATCCATACAGATGTTTGAATATATTATGGTTGAGTTGTCCCTCCTTCCTAACACATCCCTGATTTAAGTAAGACTGCGCGATGGAGTTATGGGTTTGAAATAAAACCTGTTTGTTATTTGTCAAGATTAAAGATGACAGACAATGGTGAAACAGTCACAGAATACGCCATTATAGTAAAGAAGTGATGTTTCCATGGAAGAAAATGAACAATCATGATGACGTTAGGTGACGTCATAATGAGATAATGTGCATACAGACGTCATCGGCAGACTCTTACACGCCCACCTGTCGTCATGGTTGTGCCCGCCCACGTGTGCCGCGGCATCTGTTGACACGTCATCGTCATCATCATCATCATCAGTAGCAGCAGCAGCAGCAGCGGGCCAGCAGCAATGCACTATAACGATGCATTCATAAATCAGCCAAAGATTTCCCGGATGGATAATGGGCATGTTAAAGGGATAGTTCACCCTGAAATTAAGTTGGGTTTCATAAAAGCAGAAACGTAAAAGAAACATATACGTGAATGTTTTAGGAAAATCCGTCAAAGTATAAGAAAGTTATCATCTTTTGAAATCTTAATCTAGTGACGTCACGTGCGAGGTGCTCTCCCGTATGTTATGTGCAGCATGATTCCATTAAATGCTCTTTTTGATGAAGGAACGTTTTTTTTTTCTCCATAGAGGTGTATGTGTAAAAACGTGTTTCTAATGATGTATTAAATGCATAGATAAGACGATTCATATCGCCATTTCAAAACAATTAAAACGGATAATGAGGGAGAGCACCTCGCACGTGACGTCACAAAATAAAAATTTCAAGCAATTGTAACTTTCTTGTCCTTTGACGGATTTACATCGAAGCATAACATTTATGTTTCTGCTTTTATAAAACCTAACTCAATTTCAGGATGAACTATCCCTTTAAGGAGCTGTCGATTGCAGATGGTAGCGCAATGACGGAGGAGAGTGAACCAATCTTGACTGTCGATTTCTGGGGACAGCGCGCGGTGCACCGCAATTTATTAATACTGTATATTGCAGCAGCAGGGCAATAAATAGGCCGCTTCACAAACATGTGATCCGCGTTAGTTTCCCATGGCAACCCTAAATCTTCTCCAAGGTTCGCCTGACATGGCAACAACTAATAATGCAAATAGAATATCTGTCCTCCTGAACAAAACAACATTATTTTTGAAGACAATAAGTACTTTCCGTAATGTATGTAAACTAATCAGAATGTCCACTACGTAGAGACGCGTCATTGCATTCACATGTTTCTATATTCATCTCATGTACGTCTGACCCTCCTCTCTTTCTTTATCTCTTGGAAAGTTAGCGTTGGATCTGACATTTTTTTTAAAAGAAAGGCGCAAGCGACACTTTTAAAATTGCAGCTCTTGTTTTACGAGCAAGATCCACTAACACAATTTAGAGCACAAATATTGATCTTGTGAATAGATTAGAAAGTGAACACGTATTAAAACAAAAATATGGACTAATTTTTGCATATTTACAGGAAATTATGTATCCCATCACTTGCTTTATTTGTGATTAGTGTAGCAAAAAATTATTTAAAACAAAGTCGGACCCAGGAAATGCCAAGGAGGGAAAGGGGGGGGGGGGGGGGGGTAGAGTGATATAAATCTATTGTTTAACGGGTGTTATGGATCTGATAACAATGCAATGGGATTGTAATTGTAAAAAGTACTTTTTTAAAGTTGGTCAACTCTTCTTCAAATCGCAGAAAATGAAAGTAAAATATAGTGACACGCAAGCGAAAGTACCTCGCGAAAACAAGACTCGCACAAATTAGATTACCGAGAATCATGTGGCGTAGACATGGTGAAAATCATGGTTTCATCTTTGCCGCGATATCATAAACAAGACCCAAGATTTTCAAAAATTGAATACGACACTTGTTTACCAAACCGCGAAAGTATGATAACAGGTAGCGTGGGTCCGGTGTTAATCCCTGACAGATGTTAATCTGGTGTAGTACCTGTATCGTCTGTCTGGTCGGTGTTGTCTTCGTTACTATATGACTGGCTTTCCCCGGGCGAGAGAGAGGAGATGATTGGCCAAGTCGATCGTAACGAGCAACTTCCGTTTTCGGTGGAATTTTCACCCCTGCCTACGCGTCTAGGCTCCTGTCCCCCCCCCCCTCTCTCTCTCTCTCTCTCTCTCTCTCTCTCTCTCTCTCTCTCTTTCTCTCTCAAGTTTCGACACCCTTAAATCACTGAAATGAAACCTGCTACAAGTTGGGATGTTTGCTTCCCTTTCACCATTGTATGCAAATATTATAGAAAATCACAAATAAATGTGAAAACTTGAAAATCTATTGTGAAGAAAAACGTAAATACAGTACATGCAAATGTTGAATGGCAAGTCTTTCAGCGCGTGGTACTGATTTTCGTTCACGGGAAGTATGATGAAACAAGGAAGAAATTTCATCTTATTGCACTGTTTTATAAGGAGAGACTTTTCAACCACTGTAACGACATAATGTAATTTACGACGGGACTGACTGTACATGTATAATGACTAGTTGACATACGTTCAAATGCAATCGTTCCATGACTCGTAAACAAGGGCGTAGTTTGCTCTGGCCAGACGCTCATTTTAAGTGGGAAAGTGTCATATTAGAAATCTATGCCAGCAAACTAATCGTGTCGAGCGTTCGAGTTTTAAGGAAGAGGGATGAAGGCTCGCTCGGCCCCGAGCTTCCCAGCAAGGACTGTATACTTCCTTAAGAAATCCATATAATACCGTTAAGTCATGAATAAGAGGTCGTTCATTGTGATGCTAGTGCACCACAAATATCCCTTTCGCTTTCATCAAATCTGTTTTCTCATATTTCGTTCTTTATAAATCAAATTAACTTGTTACATGTCCATGCTTTGGGTTTTGATCCCTTATTAAAGCTGAAAGGCCGAAACAGAATGAGCACCTGCTAAGAACACATGACTGACCCCATATTCTTGGCACGGGGCCAGCCTCGTTTGTCGATGAAGAAAGTTAATCTGGGCATCGTCTTGTCCTAAGTCGACACAGTTAAAGGGCTCGATTCCCTAGCGTTAACTTGAGTTGTATATCTCTGCATGTGTAATTTTTGCATTTTTTTGCACCAATGTTAAACATAAATCAGTACGATTATGTAGTTTTATTTGTGAGCCTGGTGTTAACTAGATGTGCAGACTTGTCGTTTGAGACTAACCATGGACTTGGTAGGGATGAACAGTACACGGACAACTTTCTTTGATGTTATCATAGTGACCGCCGTATAGAAGTGCAAAATATCCACGTGTTTTAAACAGCCAACCAGTTACATTGTCTTGTGGCTATGTAAAGTCTATCTGAAGTAAAGAAGGCAAAGGGGCGCTGAGGGTTTGACCGTTTCAAATCTTAGCTTTGAATTCACAATGGCCACTACGCATAAGCGAACGCCAAAACAGGTACAATTATTGACAAAGACATTTTAGGCATACACCCAGAAGTAAAGATAGCGTGCTCCATCCTGTAAATGATAGAGCACAGGATGGAGCACGCTATCCTTACTACTGGGCGTATGCCTAAGATTTCTTTGTAAATTGAAATTACCCGAGAAAACCCTTTCAGTAAAAGAGTACAATTACGTACAATAATATCGTACAAAATGGATCATCAAGACCTAACTATTCAGAAGAATCTATGTTAGTTTCAATGTATTTTTTTCACCTAAGTGCAAAACGATATGGTTCTGGCTCATTAAAGACAGGGGAATGTCCCATTTCCATTGTCAAGAAACTGGATAGGAATGAGCAGTATATCCTTACTATACACAACAAAAAAGTAAGTCCCCCTTTTTCTCAACCGCATAACTTTTTAACCAGGAGGTTATGGACAAAATAATTTGGCAGGGGTGTTGCTACACTCATTGGCTAACTTTTATGTGAAAATCATATTGATCGTTCAGTCATGCATGAGTGAGCAAACGCCAAAGGCAAAAATGTGACTTTTCCAAAGTCACAAGGGTGACTGTTTATGCTGTTTTAACAGTACATTTTGGCATTTATTGTGCGATTTTTAAAGTGTATTCACTCAACCGTGACACGAAAATGACTTCTTATGTTCATATAACAGGTCATGTTACATCTTTGCCGAAATATCCAGAGTTTTATTTTTTCACAAAAATAAAGGGGTTTTAAAAGTTTCAAACTCAAGAGGGATGGGTAATCTTTAAACGGTGGTCACTCAACCAGAACAATGGGTTAAGTATCGGGATAGCTGTTAGTGCATCGAGAGATGGATGATAAACAATGAAAGGACATAAATTATCCACCAGAAATGGAATTCATTAAAACTTTATATGACAGAAAACAAAGTTACCCTTGTGACTTTTGAAAAGCGACAATTTTGCATTTAATGTATGCTCACTCATGTATGACTGAGTGGGCTAATGTGATTTTCACCCGGAAGTTAGTCAATAGGTGACGAAAGTTATGTTGCTCAAAACTTCTTCAATAAAATGTTATGCTATTTGCTTAGGGGGGAGGGGGGGGGGCTTTATTTTTTTGTTGTGTTTACAACGTGTGTGAAATCTCACATCAGTACCTTTTCAGGAAAAGTAAAAAAAAATACCGATGTGTACGTTTGGATCCGTGCAGCCGTAGTCGACATTCACGATCGTATTTCCCCTGTCAGTGCGCGATGCGCCGCGCACCGCGGGCATGCTGCCATTGAACGCATGCACCGTGGTGCGAACCACAGCGCACAACATCTCAACATCTCCTCAAAATCTAGCGATCGCATTTAGTCAGTTTCCAGTTCCAGGGATGTTCTGATCTTTTTCGTGGTTTTCACAAAATGTTATTGTTTTGACATGCAAAAGGGGCACCCTGTCTTTTCAAGGCAGAGGTTCTCTGGTGAGATTTAGTGGAACAATATGAGGTGACAGAGGAGGGTTTAACTCAAACATCCGCCACTCAGCTGGTCTACATGTAAGTCGCTGCATTTTAACTCAAACGAACTTTAGCAGAGGGTGTTGATCTCCATTCAATTACGCCAAACGTGTGAAAACACTCTTCTGACGTCATGTAACACGTCTGCATGGCACCTGACCAATTCCTCTAATAGATACCTTTCATCCTCATTTTGGCTTAACAGCTTACGCGGGGCTAATTGAGGAATAGTCAAAAAGATGCAAGGTTGAATACTGCGCAAGAGAAAAGTGACCTCATTTGTAGATATCGGAGCCCCGCAGAATGTCTTCTTTTTCCATTATCATGCGCTTCTGATGATTACATCATGGAGAAGATGTATGGTCTTTTGTTCTTGTTCTTCAAGTCCCAATCCACGACTAAATAGTTGCATTTGATCAGCGCATAGCAATGAGAAGTATATAAATCAGATCAGGGAAAGGGAGATTAAGAGGACAAGGTACAAGGCAACCAATATAGCGATGAGCATTTGAAGTTGTATCAGCATCATCATCATCATCATCATCATCATCATTATCACCATCATCATCATCATCATCATCATTATCATCATCATGTGCCGTCCCTTAGAAAGGGGTGTTTGCGGCTATGCACCTCCTTCTACTTCTGCCACAACCAATTGAAGTTGTAATCACCTCACTAAATTTGCAACTCTGTATGACGTCATAAGAGAAGCGTATTTTACTACTTACATTAATATACAGTCAACATAAGTTTCGTACACTAAATCATCTTCAACCCCATTATTTATATTGCTTGAGTTTGAGTTTCAGCCATTTCATTCGAAAGAAAGTCTGGATGGGTTGTATACTATTGCCTCTCTCTGATGTTGAAATATCTTTCAGATGATGTTCACCTCTCCTAATCCCTCATTGTTACCGTTTGCAATATCCGGAGGAAGATATGAGCATGCCAACTTTCGCACTCAAACTGGCTGAGTTTAAAGCTCACCCACTCGTTTTGTAATGGCTGTAAAGTTTCGACGATTGTGTCAAGATCTACGGACGGATTACCATCCACATTTTGAAGAAAAGGGGAAACCTTTGTGGCCCAATGTTTTGTTTTTGTTTATTTTATTCAGTCCCACTCATTCGTCGTCGAGCCAAATCGGTTTCCCCACATGAGCAAGCTATATGCCAAGACATTTACCAAGCATGCCAAGGATACCTCATGGAAGTATAGAAGAGAAATGGATACATGAAGCGAGCTAACTTCATACATCTTTGCATATATACTACTTGATTTGATCAAATTGCATGCATGGGTATGTTATTTCATGTGCATCTCTTCGTCAAGCATAAAATATGTGTACGTATTGATGAAGCGTCTGTTCCTTCTTGGGATGAACATTTCTATTGGGAGGTTTTCATGTCTTTCTTTTTTATTGTCACTCCACTATAAGTTAGCATTGTCATATTTACAAGAATGAAGGCCTGGATTAACTTATTTGACATGTAATGGCATTAATATCTGACGCTCATTATATTTATATTATATCATAATTTTGCAAACAAGTATCTGGCCGTGCTGACTGCTCTCCTGAAGATGATTTAGTTTAGCCTAGTTAGTAGGCTGCGGAGTGCATGGACACAACCGAGTCTGTAAACAACAATGTCTGGTAATTACAGACTAGGCCATAATCCCTCTGACTGCTCTGGACTCTCCTCTTTGTGGAGAGGCGAGGAAGAGGAGAGTCCAGGGCAGTCTGAGGGATTATGGCCTAGTTTGTATTACCAGACATAATTGTTAATAGACTCGGTTGTGTCCATGCACTCCGCAGGCTAGTATTAGTAACTAGGTTATCTTTAGCTGCGTCTACAATGCGGTACGTGATCATGTGAACGCGTCTGTTCCTATGGCCTCATCGCATTCATGTGCTTTGCGTCGCCGCTGGAAACGGGTCAAAATAACGTTGCATTACTTCCTCTCTCCTCATCCGACACATATTCTCCCCATTATGCCCATTGTTCGACACCGTAAGTCAATAAAACACGTTTTCCATTCTTCTAAACAATGTGGTTAAATACGTAATACGTCTCTGTATACCACTGTAATTGATTATTCGACACTCACCTCTAATGCGACAACATCATCGACACTCACTATTCGACACATTATCTAGTATTATATTCCACATACTGAGAATGTTGCTATATGATTGGTCAAGAGTTGATCACGTGATGAGGCGTAGTTTTTCCTATCAGATCACATGAGAATAAAAGTTCGTTACACTCTAGGTGATAGTACTTTTTGGTTTCGCTGATCTCTTCACTCCTCACAGTCCTAATGCGTGAATAGGGAGCTTTCTAACGCGAGACCGAACGTCAAGCTACTACGAGTGACGTCATATTTTGCCACTGCGCATGCCCGAAAGCCTTCACTCGCGTCGCCGTCCAATTCTGACGACGGGAGTCGGGGGAAATTTCCCCGATTCCACGTTGTGGTGAAAACGACAACGTGAGTGCGATTCACTTGTCTAAACAATCGGAATAGGTAGGTCTTTTTTGTTGTTTCTACTTCTTGCATCATAAAATAGTTTCTTGAGAGGGCTTCAAATATAAACTACCAATCATTATGCGATCACATTTTTCATGAAATCGTTTCTTAGATCATGTAAATTTGAGTGAAAGTTTTGAATTTCATGTTTTAGCCTAAGTCATGTTTCCCAGCGGAAATCGACAAGGCCGGCCGCCGCGGCTGGCGGGCGACACATCGGGTGAGTAGCCTAGCCCAAATGGTTTTAGCTATCGGTATAAGCGCAGGTATTTGCACAAAAATACTCGTTTATGAACATTGTTAGGGTTAACTTTTATGTTTAAGAAATTACTAGGCCTATTGTCCAGCATATCGCAGACAGTAGGCCTATGCAAATACCAGCATATCCCTAGATCGGTGTAAGTTAAAGCCTGCGCCGGAGCCTGAAGCTCGCCATTTCGGATAATTCAGCGTGCGATGTATTCGACCATAACGCTGGCGAAGCTTCGCACCGCTCTACGCACGGTCTTTGATCTGAACATTATAGTCACGTGGTATCGCCGAAGGCCGCGGCCCCGTCGTTAACCGAAAGCGCTTCTGCGACAGAACGAACGAGATCTGCACAACCTCGATACGCACCAGTTAACTCGTAGTAGCTGACGTTCGGTCTCGGGTTAGAAAGCTCCGTATTAATATTTTGAGTACGCGCGAAATAAAAGTGCGTTACACTCGGACTATCACTTGACATCTAACGCGTCCTAACGCGCGTCCTAACGCGCGTCCTAATGCGCGTCCTAATACGCGTCCTAAAACGCGTCCTAATACGCGTCCTAATGCGCGTCCTAATGCGCGTCCTAACGCGTGTTCCCCATGGCAGCGGCTCGGGGTTATGGAGATAAGTAAACATTACCTTTTTACGTCAAATTGTAATTTTTGGAATAGATTGTTGGTTTCAGATGTGGAATATAAAGCAAATAATCAACTTTTGGTTTCAAGCAATGAGACGAGCTATCACTTCCTCGGCGATCTGAATGTATACGCTATCTTTCCTCAGCTGCGCTTCGGAAAGATAGCTACATCCAGATCGCCTCGGAAGTGATAGTTCGTCCCATCACCCTCACCAACGCTGATTATTTGCTTACTATTTGACACCCAGTCTACCACTATTGACACCATGGGCACCACTTTTCGACATGTTATTTACCATTATATTCCACATACGATAGCTACATCACTATCGCCGAGGAAGTGATAGTTCGTCTCATTGCCTGAAACAAAATTGGATTATTTGCTTAATATTATTATTTTTACATTATCAGCATTTCAATAACTGCTTACAGCTATGTTTGCAGTTGTCATGATCATCAACAGGTCAACAATATTCTGCCCTACTCTGACAAAAGGAAGCAACTCACAAAAGAGACCTTTCTTGTAAATGAGCAAAATGTGTCTTTCACTTGTCCAAATCTTGGCAGTATGTAAGGAATACTGGCTACAGTCTAAGAATACCAATAGCCCAGATTTGAGTGATTTGTCACTTGCTTCCTTTTGTCAGAATAGGGCAGTATTGATCACCGTCATGAGCATGACACACAATGCGGAACGGCAAAACTTTATTGAAATGGTTAACCCTGTACAGTATATGCAAAATTATCGCAGCTCTCGAATGTGATTTGCGTTTACTACCTTGTCGAAAATCTACCCATGGTACATGCAAAGTTAACTCATTAAACATGATTAAACGTTATGCACGCTTCTTAGCAGGGTGCCTAGAACATGTTATCATCAACGAACTTTGTTGTGACTACAACTGAAAAGAACATCCCTCCAGATCGAGGGTCGGGGATTAGCTGGGGAGATTCCTCTAATCCGTAAATGATCGTGTTGATAACTGAAATCTTGCCATGTCCATCCGCCTCCGCTAGAAAACGGGCGTGTCCCGTCGCTACATTGCGGCGAGCCCAGGCGTCGCGTAGTTCTTGTCATCGTGACTAACGTCACCCCAGCACCCCCTCCCTCTCGACGCCACTCTCTTCTCCTCCTCCTCCTCCTCCTCCTCCTCCTCCTCCTTCTTCTTCTTCTTCTTCTTCTTCTTCTTCTTCTTCTTCTTCTTCTTCTTCTTCCCTCTCTCTCTCTCTCTCTCTCTCTCTCTCTCTCTCTCTCTCTCCCTCTTTCGCCATATCGCCTTTATTTGACCCACTTTCTTTCCGTCTCCCTCTCTCTTTCAATATAATTATGTATATTTTATATTCGTGTATACTTCACTACAAGCTCTCTTTGTTTACTACGCGGTGTTACCGAAAGTTTTATTATTTTCCAAATCGTATCCATTAGTACTTTGAATTTGCTCTCAAATTTTTTGAGATAATGCATTCTTATTTCTGACGTCATAAAATAACACATTTTCATACGATGGATTACCTAACAATGACATTGAAATACAAACTTTTTTGCCAGTCTCTTTCCCCCTCTCTCTATCGACCCTTCCCGACCCATACATCACTCCCGCTCCACCCCACACACCCCCTACCCCCATTCCACCTCTCTGTCGATTCATTGCTATTCCTTCGCGTTTTTTTTTTTATTTCTGGCATTGTCAGTCATCAAATATTTTTTTTGGAGATGGAGAGGAACGGGAAAGGCAATTAGGCAATTAAGCAGTGTCAGCGATAGCTATTCATATATCTATCTTATATATTCATATATATATATATATATATATATATATATATATATACAGAGAGAGAGAGAGAGAGAGAGAGAGAGAGAGAGAGAGAGAGAAGAAGAAGAAGAAGAAGAAGAAGAATATATGAAGTACATGTATATTTACATATATATATATATATGTACATATATATTATATGTCCGTATTTGTTTATGCTAAACAAGGAGAGAAGAAGAAGTGGGACAAGATAACGAGGAAGGAGGAATGGAAGAAGGAAATGGAGGAGGAAGGGAAGATGCCAGGAAAACAAGACACAGAATAATGATTAGAAGAAGATTCAACTGATCGGAAGGGAAAATCCGTCCGGTCACCAAGGGGCAGAAGAAGGGTGAAGGAGGTGCATCAATTACCCATGGTTAAACATAATATGATTGAGGAGTTTCAAACTCTTGCCGACAAGGGAGCTTAACCTCGGCGGAAAGTGTACATTAGGAGGAAGATATTCATAACGGAGGTGACAGGCCGGCTGGTGAAGACCGGCTTCTGAAAGATTACTAGGAATACCTCAGACACGCAAAACAGCAGCAAAAAAGTCCTTAAAGATACCATTCCGCGGGAAGTACTTGCTTTATTGAGTGGACAAAATTGGTGGGATTATTCCTTGCTTTGTGGAAGGACATGAGAAGGAATGTGTATTTATAGGCTAAACTTGTCAGGGGAGGTAAAGCCTAGAAGCGTGGAAACGAGCAGGGAAGATGTCTCACCTAATTATATAGTTTAATCTCGTTAAGAACCAGTCAGGCACTAATTGTATTACGTAACTAACCGCTCGGAAGGATTCTTTCGTTACTCTCCCTGTCACCTAAATTTCATATAACCATCTTGAGATCCGACAGCATATGTAGATTTCATTTCAAAACCTCAGATGAAGCTACGATTTAGTCGGAATAAATTCTTAAAAAGATGCTAAATCAATTAAATGTGCTTATATCCCAGGAAGTATAGCATTCATGCACGGAATGTTAAGCTTATAGCCTTTAAATGTGTTTTTTTTTTCTTTTAAGATAACGAAAGAGGTCATGCTGAAATAAGGCATTATTCCATGAAGGTGTAACAATCTTGACCAAATTGGCAAAAAATGGCCCAAATCAAGATTCATTTAACAATAACTATCAAAAAGCATTTTAAAAATTTAATCGGATATAATCTTAAGATGGGCTCTATCGAAGAGTTTTGATCTTAAGCCCCTGTAGTTAGAGGGAAAAGGGTCAATGAACTTTGCTTTACTAGAAAATATATTTCACGACAGCTAGAAATCCGCTGCAATGAATAAAAAGCCCTGGAACATGGATATTTACTAATGCGCTTTTAGGTCTAATTCTTTGCAGAGAAATACCCAATCTTGTAAACTTGTGATATAGAACCTAGAACGAAAATATTCTATCACGCCTGGAAATAAGATGACTAGTTTGGAAGTCATACACATAATTTATCAGAAGGTATAAGATCATTCAAGAAAAGAATACATCTGGAACATCTTTAATATTGTCTCACGAAAGACCGATGAGCCAAGTACACATTCAATCCAGATATGTTCTCCGGAGGTACTCCGGAGGTTGTCTGTGTCGAGCGTCTTAACAGACAATGGGTAGCTTGTTCTCCGGAGGCTCTCCGGAGGGTACTCCGCGATTTGATCTATGTTAAGACGTTGACCGCGAGGCGGAGTCATGTTTCTAGACTAAATGGAGTAAAGTCAAATTGTTCAACTATAGTTTGCCAATTTAAATTTTCAGCACACTAAAAATGGTATTTATGAAAAATTCTCATAATAAGAATAATAATGATACGCAATATTTATATATGGTTTATATGAAATAGTATCATCTCTAAGCGCTTTACAATATCATTAGCTCGGACTTGTAAGACTTTGTGACACCCGCCCAATCCCAAATGCCCAAGGGATCATTCTGTATCGTGGCAGCCACTAAGGCCCACTCTTTCCATCCATACTATGCGTACCGGATACCAAATTATACACCTGGGTGGAAAGCAGCAATGCGGATCATGCGTGTTTGGTGATGTGCGCAAGTGTCATAGATGGGCTCGAACCTGGGACCTCGAGATCTTCAGTCATAATTTACAACCACTGCCACTACACCACGACACCTTCCCACTCATGTTGATACCTTAACTATAAAAAGGCACACCCAACCCAACCGTAAAAGAAAAGAGCATTCCGATAGATCACCCCAAACTCACTCTACCGATACCACATCTACTGCATCATTGGTAATTATCTAGTAAAATTCGTGCTATATTTAACTCGTTCTCCTTTTCACATGTCGTCAATCTCATTCAATCAATGCAGGAACACGGTGAATATATGTCAAAGGAAGACCCATGTCTAGATTGCTCTCTCATCACCGCCTTCTTCCCCGGTCTGCTGGTGCTGCTAAGGTTAACATGGCATGGGAACGGCTCTCTCGGACGAAAACACCACACTCGCCTCGAGCGAATGAATCACAACACGTGACCGCAGGAAGAGCTCGTGATTGGTCAATCAACAACATGAGCGATGTAATTTCCGCATCAAATCCAAGATGGTGCTGATGGTTACTATGTTTTGGAACGATTTATACAACTCTGCCCAGCAGTCTTGGTATCAATCCTCTGTTGGGATGCCTCATCACAATCAAACGCAAATGGATAATTCAATAAACAATAATCATTATGATGATTTGTTTTTATAACCAGTAACGTATGAACGTACCCTGAAATATCGTTAAGTACACTGCGGTAAAATGAATGCAAAATAATTCAGACCTACTTGGATAAGTTGGACAGTCTACCAAACCAAGATAATATCGCGTTATCACATTATCCGTCGCCCCCTTTCGCTCTGGGGTATACAACCGTGATGAAAATCTAGAGGGTAAGAGAAATTATGAAATCGCCATTCGATGTAAACTATAAACGGGCCTTGAAAACTGAAACTTAGATTGTGTGAATGGCAGTTATCATTAATCCGACGCTGTCAACCATGCGCCGTTTTTAAATGATGTTTGACAAAATTGTTATAAATATGTATTTAGGTTAATAATGAGAAAAACAGGGAAGACCTGGAAATGAACTCGAGGACGAGATCTGGGTCTCACGCGGAGACAGGTTTATATATAACCTCAATTATCAGAAGAAACCTCGACTAGGTTAGAAAAGGGGTTTTCACTATGTACGCGTAGTATTCACATTAAACTGCTAGGTGTTCAAACAAACTTTTGTTACTTTTGAAAAATGATTAAAAATCAGTTTCAAGTCAAATCAAGCTGGAATTGACATATCATAAAGTCAAGGGATGTCATTTTTTTTAAAGATCGGTTTTGTGACATTTCGTTGATTATCCTTTTTGAAATAATCCGTGGAATATTGAATGAGATTTTAGCTTTTGGATAAATTTGGATCTGACAATTTGTGTGTATTGGATAATCAATTAAGAACACAAGAATTGTTATTGTACATCACACATGCCAGCCCGCAACTTCTTTTCTGCTAGAAGCATCATGCATTATTAATGACACTGTGATGGAAGTTGCTAGTGGATAAACAGGTGTGATACGCAATGGCCATTGTTGTGTTCTGAATTAATTACCTCATACACACACATTTTGAAGTCCAAAATCATCCAAAAATGAAAATCTCATTAAATATTCCAAGGATTATTACAAAAAAAGGGATCGATTAAATATCACAAAACCTGTCCTACAAATTTTGACATCTCTTGACTCCAATTTTAGCTTGATTTGAGTTGAAACTGATTTTTAATCATCGTGGATCGGTCGTGTATGCATTTTGGATGCACCAATTCACCAACCAGCAATCTCTGCGACGCACCGCGCCGATTTGAAAAAAAAATAGCTCGAAATCATCACTTTGGACCAATTTAACTGGGCAAATAACGCTCAGTGTTAGGGTAAGGGTTACAATTAGAATAAGGGTTATGATCAGGATCAATTCGTTTGGTACGAAAGCACATTCACTCGAACATGGCGTATTGTCTGCAAGTTAAGTAACTTCGTGTTTACCTGTTTACCCCCCCCCCCCCACCCACCCCCTTCCTGAACCCCTCTCCACCTCCAGTACCTTACCCCATAATCTTAAAGGAAGATTACTATCTAGTCCACACTAATGAATGAGTCAGGATCTGAACTAGTTCATCACAAGCCATGTAAATTTCAGGTTGAGTAACGTCATGAACGTGAAGGGTTTTAAGGGAATCGTGATAGCGTGGACTCACGAGAGACCTAGAAGTTGGGAAGGATCTCACTGATTTGTTCAAATCTGCCTGCACGTGGAGGAGGAGGAAAAGGAGGAGGAGGAGGAGGAGGAGGAGGAGGAGGAGGAGGAGGAGGAGGAGGAGGAGGAGGAGGAGAAAGTGGAGGAGGAGGAGGAGGAGGAGGAGGAGGAGGAGGAGAAGGAGGAGGAGAGAGATAAGGCAGGTGTCAAGGGGGTGAGAAGGGGGGAAGAAAAGGGGGGAGGATATATGATAGGAGGGAATGGGGGGGGGGGGGGGCGTAAGAATTAGAACAAGAAAAAAATCATACAATTATGGAGAAGAAAAGTGACAAGGGGGGGGGGGATGGGGTGGGAAGAGGGAGACTTATAAGCGTAAAAAGGTTTTTAACACCTAGTAGATGCATACATTTTATACATACACACACACACATTCATACATACATACATACGTATATACAGATGCATATACATAAGCACTCACGTACACACACACTCATTTACATGTATACAAACGCACACAACCTTATACTCATACACCCACATACACATACACCCACACACGCATAACACGTAAATGCACAGTGAGTCGGCCGCTTATCTCCTGGTAATCCACCCAAATCAAGGCCAGGTCAACTCCTGCAGAGTGTATCAAGAGTGTATCACGAATCCAGAGCTCACCTAAAATGCCGCATACTTTCTCAAAGCTTTGCCACCTGAATTAAGAGAATTAAGTCGTATTCGTTCGTACTAAGATTCATCCAAGTCTCATCTCAGGATCGAGTTCGCTCATCCACGTCAGATCTTTTACAACTGGTATAGTGAATGCCCTCAGTTTCGTAGGCGGTTCGTGGCCGCAAAGATATAACGAGCAAAACGATGACGATCAATGAAAAGATAAAATTACAAGAGTTATTCCTAATATAGGTTTTCACCGCTCAATTTTGATTTTGATTAACTGAGATTGTGTCCCCCCCCCCTTCGAAATGGTGGTGGTGGGGGGGGGGGGGGGGGGACGCGTCCCCCCTTTCCCCCCCCCCCCCCCCCCCCCGGGATTTCCGCCCATGCTTCCATACATAAAGCATTTGAATCTATGCACATTTTTTTTCTTGGATAAACAAACAAATTTCATTTTCGGATTACCGAGCCCCAAGGTATACAGAATGTGTGTGTTCGGAATAACAAACGTTCCGAATAAGGAGCCTTCGAATTGATGATCGTCACCCTTTTATGGAGGCTACGGCATTGCCGACCTTCTTATATCCCCAGTTCAAAAACTAAATATACATCACAAGATGCAGAAATATAATGACCCAATTTACACGTGAGTGCGTGAGGAAAGGTCGGATGATTGATCCATATTACAAACATATTTTGATACAATTTTCGAATGTCCGTCCCGCAATTCGATCCAATGTCTTTCGGAAGCTCCCGCGCTGAGGTATGCAACCATGAGGAGGAAAGCCCGTTGCCAACAGACCGAATCAGGGACTTCCTGCGACCAAGCGAGGAAACCCCTCTCTAGGTAACCATGGCGATTAGCAAATACCGCGGTGAGTTCCTAATTTCGAGTACCCATGGGCTGTCTGACAGCTGGTTATTGTGGTGAATGTCTTGATACTCATTTCAGGATTTCATAGTTAGATAACTAGTTGCGATTTGCTGTTGCTGATCATCATGATAACATAAACTGACTACAAACAAGTGAAATGATCGAGGAAATTTGCTGCATAATATAGTGGTTGTGTGGGTTGGTGGGTTGGCCTCTCCGAAAACCCTGAGGGGTTTTGCAATGAACAAGATATAATATTAAAATTCGAAATATACATTGAAATGAAATCGAGCATACTAATCGTCTTCAGCATTAACAATCTCAGTACATATCGAGAATTGGACTTACGCATCGTTTCTTGACTCAACGCCTCTGGCTGATAACGTCTAGAGAGGATGTGACGATAACAATAACAATAACAGAAAAAGTCTTATCAATGTGATGATTGTCACATTGAAATGACCTCCAACATTGCTTTTTTTTACGTACAGTACTAGATTGGTGATACAAAGAAGTATGACATTAGGAAATGTTTTATTTGGGCAATTACATATCTGTTTTTTTAGAGGAATCATTTCGAAACCACTTCCTTGAAGCTACTCTTTTATTTAAGCTCATGATATTTATATTTGAAGAACAAATTCTGCGTTCACAGATTGCCCCGTCAATATCAGATAAGCGCACAAATGGCATCAGAAATGAGAAAAGACAGAGTAAAAACATGCCAATAATCATGAAAAGACTCGAATCGATTTCTTCAGATGAGGCGAAATGGGTATAATTTTCATAATATTTTTTTTCCTTCAATTTTTGTGTCATATCATAGATTGAAGTGTGCCTTTCAGGAAAACATTAATCGGTGTGAAATGAAAGGAAAGGGGCTGAGCTTCGCATCAGGATGTTACTTAAAATGAACGAAACTATGTAAACTATGTAGACAGCAAAGATGGTGGTGATACAGATTATAGGGTGTGATATGGTTTGCATGCATTGGTGACACAGTGTGCTGGATGTCTTGTACAAATGTTTAAGTTCTCAGCACTGACGTTACGGATAAGGGCGGTGAAGTACCTCGGCATGATGATCTGATTTTTGCTTCTAATTTAACTGTCGTGCACGCACACCTTAGTCACCAGAAGAAATAATCCCTCGCGATTTTACGAATTAATCGCCTCCCACCCACCTCCTGGAAGAACAGTGCTTTGACCTATTGAAGGAGAATCTTCATTAAAGGTGACATTCACCGACCTGACCAAATAACAAGACCCATATATCAAATGAAAGCTCAGAATTCAAAGTTGAACATCGGCTGTTTTTTTCAAATATAAACACAATGTCACACTATAATAATCGTCGTGTGCAAAAATATTGCAGATGTGTGTGCGACCGTCTCGCGTATTTTCCGGTTTCGATAGGTCAGTGATATGTAATTTTCTCAAAAAGTTTTCACTAGGGGAGGATGCTTTCATTGCACATTGTGTTTATTTTTTAATAGAGATTGTTATTGTATGTTGTGCAAATTTACGTTCGAATGGAAACAAATACATGGGTTCATATTCCATCAGAAAACCTCTAAATGATACTGAAAAGTTTAAACAAAACCACTTAGTATTCAAAATATTGCATCCGTCCGATGCGCATGAAAAGTAAATAAAAACATTTTGAGTTTTGTATAATTTGCCCCCCCCCCCTTCAAAGAAACTTCGCTGGTTCATACAGCATACCTACTTTAAACAAAGAACATGTGGATTATCCGTTGTTAACAATGACTAACGGGCAGGAATAACCCCACGTTTTTGACATGTGTTTACCTGTTTACATATATTGATACCACTCCCCCAAGTTATGTTTTTCCTCAAAAATCTAAAAAACACTTCTTAACACAGGTCAAAATGATGAGTAGTTTACCTTCGGAATGACTTCACAAGTCTTGTATCGTGTTAATTCCATCAATGAGTCAAGCACACGAGACAAAACTTTCACGCGTCAAGAATCTTTCACTTTTCCTTTTTGACTTTCCGTGTCTGCATGACTTGTGAGTTTTGTTATGATTTTTCAACCACGAATACTCATATATTACCTGCTTACATGAGCAAGGCTGGATACTTGAATCGATTAAGTTTTAATTTAGAATGATGGTTACGAGTAAGGTCATGTAAGAAGGTTAAACTGTGTGTTGTAAATTCCGAATGGAATTGGCCCGTCAACATTATCAGTGATTATTAAGTTCTTTCGGTGTTAGAACTATTCAAGCCTTCCTGGGATGGGCTCTTATAAGACAATCTTTATATGCCGGGGTGGGGGTGGGGTGGGGAAAAGGGATGAGGGGGATGTGGTCTAGCAGTGTGAGCTCTTTAGAACCTGAGGTCGAGCTCGGGATGGTGCGTAAACCCTCGCACAAGGTGTCTTGACCGTACCTGTCGCTCTCAACACAGGTGCATAGTAAATAGATACGTGGTAGCATTTATTCCGAAAGTGTTAATCATCGTTTTTTTCACCAGTGTTAAGTCTCAAGAATTTTTAAACATCTAGTACTGCAAATTAGGAAAGCGTTTAATAAAACCCGGTTATTACTCTACCTAGACAACCCCTCTTTCACCTCTAGAACTCCGGTTTATGGATTCTTTGCTTTGCTTTTTCTTTGCTTTGCTTTCTTTGCTTTCTTTTCTTTGCTTTGCTTTGCTTTCACAAAATACTGCTGCAGGAAAATGAAACGCCTCTTCAATTTCCCAAACCCAAGTTTATATTGTACACACATACACTAACATTCATAGAATCATGACATCCATGACATCAAGAACACTATTTCCCCAACAGATATGACGTGATCGCTTGCAATGTTTGTTTCCAAGTAACATACTGATAACTAGCATTCGATATGTTTATTTCTCGTTGTTTTGTCTTTGTGATATTCGTACAATAGAAACAACGGAGATTGGTCACTTCCTCGAGTATCTCGATTATGTCGAGTTATCTTTCCCGCAACCAGCGAGAGATCGTGGGAAACGACTGTAATCGAACGCAATCGTTGGTAAGTAGCCCACCCGGCCGTCACTGACCGTGTTCTCGATTCGAAGGACCAGGGATGTGTTATGGAAGGATATGAAACAACTTTCTTCCTTTGAACCCATGTGCCAAGCCGCTGAAAAGTTATGTGTTCTCAACAGGTGCTGTTCAGGTGTTTGAACAATTATGAATATGATTGTGTGGCAACGGCTTCTCAGAGAGAACAAAAGAAATATACAGTCTCATTTCGCTTGTCCCGTTCTGTTAATAGCATTAATAGTTTCCATGAGCATAACAGGTATCAGCAAACTCAAATAAACAAGTTTTTCAAGTGAAATATCTCTGTTTCACGCAAACACACACAAACGCCGTTAATTATAATACACAGCTTAATATATCATTTTGAGAGTGGTTGAATCCCCCAAATGCACAAGTTGTCGGAAAGTGAAGAAATTTTCCAATTTTGTAAGTAATACAAATAGCTTATATGTCCGATTTTTAATGATTCCTCAATACTTTTCGAAACAAAAGCAGAGTAAATGATCTGTCATTATCTGCCATTAACTTCCTTAAAGTTTGCAAACAAATTTGTCAAAAACAAAACGTCTACAGACAAATGGGAAATTAAAGAAATTTCTTTTCAAGTTGACATCAGCTAAATGTCGGCACGGCACATGGAACATCAAAGCATTGTCATGATTATGGAATGCTTTTGACATTCATGAGCACGCTTTAGAACCCATACAGATGTTTGAATATATTATGCTCGAGTTTCTACTCCTTCATAACACCTCCCTGGAAGGACGTTTGACTTCCTCACAAAGTGTCGATATAGATTTCATGTGCATTGTTATCTATTTTGTTTCAAGCCAAGATAATCATTTAAACAGATACATTACATATATACAGTAACCTCTACCTAAAGGCTGTAGTGGATAAATCCAAAGTGTTTTTTAATTGAAACTAAAATGCACGGAGCACGAGTTCAACATATGTTTTGAGTGGAAACCCCTTTTCTTGTTTTCTATCGATTTTGTGGTTTCATTTCAAGATAAATTTTTCTTACTTACAATATTCAGTGATTGATGTTTGCACATTCCACAGTTTGGCCGTGTTGTCTGTTCAAAAAACGACATAATGTGCACAAAAACGCCTCAACCAGAATCCCCTTTCCCACTGCCTCTGCCTCTGCCTCTGCCTCTGCCCCTACCCCCGCCCTCCTCCCCTCACCAACTCCGTCCACCAAGCTTCCTCTCTCTCTCTCTCTCTCTCTCTCTCTCTCTCCTTTTTGTCTCTCTCTCCTTTTTGTCTCTCTCTCCTTTTTGTCTCTCTCTCCTTTTTGTCTCTCTCTCCTTTTTGTCTTTCTCTCCTTTTTGTCTCTCTCTCCTTTTTGTCTCTCTCTCCTTTTTGTCTCTTCCACAACATTCATTCTCTCTTCACCTCCGTCGATGTAGTATGTTTACTTCTTCCTGACGATTGGGATTGCAAGTTTACTTCATGAAACGACACAATCCAAGGACCTTCTACTTACGTCATACATTCATTTAGGATGTCACTAGTCGCCAAGAGTATAAATAGCTCCAGGATTGAAAGACACATCTTCATGAAGTGAAGGGTATTGTGGTTATTTCTGCTACAACGACTACTACTACTACTACTACTACTACTACTACTACTACTACTACTACTACTACTACTACTACTACTACTACTACTACTACTACTACTTCTACAACTACTACTTCTTCTTCTTCTTCTTTTTCTTCTTCTTCTTCTTCTTCTTCTTCTTCTTCTTCTTCTTCTTCTTCTTCTTCTTCTTCTTCTTCTTCTCATACTACTACTACTTCTACTTCTACTACTACTACTACTACTACATCTACTACTACGTACTCCTACTACTTCTCCTACTACTACTACTACTACTACTACTACTACTACTACTACTACTACTACTACTACTACTACTACTACTACTACTACTTTTATTACTACTACTACTACTGCTACTATTACTACTACTACTACTACTACTACTACTACTACTACTACTACTAATAATAATAATAATGATACAACTAAAACATAATAGTACCACATGTCCTACTTCGACGATGACGATAACTCCTACTTCTGTTGATACACCCCCTATGATGTAATAATGTGACACTGTCTGTGACAGTATCGTCGCTTATCTCGGTGATTAATGCCCATTCATTTTAGCAGTTGATTTACATATTCTAATCACATTCTTCCTGGTAAGCCACGAGGTACATAATGAGTAAGAGATACAAATCAATTGTCTCTGAGCAACGGACAAGTGTCGCCATCTTTATGGTTACCTCGGCTATTTGACCGCAAACATGTCAATGGTCATGTTGACACGTGTACTTTCTCACGGCGAATAGCGGATGTCCCGTTACCCTAAGTAATCTGTCATATCGTTACGTAACCAACTTGTTGGGTACGATATCCACGTCATCCGTTTGTAACCATGCGAACGGTATTCGCAATGTAATAGAAATTCCTTGTCATTAGTTTTTATGATCATCATGATAGGTTACATATTCTTTCAACATTATGTCAAGGTACATTCATGTAGTAATGTGACTGTCATCATAATTGTTTTCTTTATTATTATTTTTATATTTTTACCATGCCTGTTCTTATGATAATTATCAACGTCATCATTAATTTTTAATATGATTATTGTCCTCTTTTACAAAGTGATCATGTGAGCCAAAGTCATTTCTCTGTAACCAAGCAACCTCATAATAATTTGTCCTTTATTCGGAAATATACTTTAATTTTACTTTATTCGGAAAATATTATAGTCCCAAACAGGTACTTTATTGCCATAAACGGACGCATGATGGCGCTCTTCATGTTTGGATGTGTACGCTATTGATTTCCATCATACTGACAGATTTAAAATTATCTGCTGACAACGTAATGGTAGAATAAACACATTTGAAACGTGAAATATGTATTTTCCACGATTGCTCTTCTCCGAGGTGTTTTTTTTTAAATGTTTCGTTGTATTGGAAAAAAAACCATGGCAATAATTCACTTTAATTCTATAATCATTTGCTTTAGAAAGTGTAGCTGTCATTTTATTCAGGATCAATCGCAATATTTTTGGTCTGATCAATTATCTGTCACACTCACAAACTCCAGCCCCACTTTCTGCTTTGTGACAAAAGTTAATATCTCTGTATTAAAATGAATAATTTCATAATTGTGTCATTTATTCGGAAGTATATTAATAATTTGAGTCCCAGACAGATACGATGCTGTCATAAGCGCGACGAATGATGGCGCTTTGTAAGTTTGGATATGGATTTCATTGATTGTGGAGTGCCGTCATGTTTAATTAAAGATTCAACATTTCCCGTTGAAAACGTGCCGGTAGAATCAAACCATTATGAACAGTGCGATAGCCTGGTTGGTGTAGATATAGGCTCAAGTCCGCATGGTCCCCCTTTATCTTTGCTTAATGCCTAACAGATGGATCAATCAATCTTATTAGTATGGAGAGTAGCAGCAAAAACAAAGATTATATCTTCAATCCATTGTAGTTTTTTCTTTTACCAGGTTTCACATTTGACGCTTTTCTCTACAAGTTAGATACTTAGAAATATGCGTAAATGACTACAAAATCTCTTCCAAAAATCAGATATCATAGTTTAACCCTTAATGTGCCAGGTGTGGATTATTTCACAATCTATATACATAAATCCCATTGAGATTTTGTTAGATTTAATTAGTAAATAAGATATACGGGCAAACAAAAGGAACATATGGATTCAGAGGGAGAGCTAGAGACGAGAACGTCGAGGGAGAAGTTTGGAATACGGAGGGAGAGAGTAGAGAGGGAGGGAGGGGGGGGGGGGAGAGAGAGAGAGAGAGAGAGAGAGAGAGAGAGAGAGAGAGAGAGAGAGAGAGAGAGGAGAGAGAGAGACAGACAGACAGACAAACAGACAGACAAAGAGAGACAGAGACAAGAGACAGACAAACAGACAGAAAGACAGACAAAGAGAGACAGAGAAAAGGAGGGGGGGGGGGGGTTGAGCTGGATACTCGGAATAGTTAAGGACACGTGATGCAAGAGTCTCATAATTTGTATATGTGTATTTATGTACATGTATGTGAGAACGCATCCGTCTGTGTGAACATTCGGCTGCACTTATAAAGCTCCCCCTCCAAGACATATATCTTCATATTCTTCTTCCACTCCTCCTTCTTCATCATCATCATCATCATCATCATCATCATCATCATCATCATCATCATCATTATCGTCATTATCATCATTATCATCATCATCATCATCGTCATCATCATCATCATCATCATCATCATCATCATCATCAGCATCATCATCATCATCATCATTATCATCATCATCAACATCATCATCAGCAGCAGCAGCAGCATTATCAGCATCATCATCATCATCAACATCATCATCATCATCATCATCATCATCATCATCATCATCATCAACTTCTTCTTCTTTATCATCTTCTTCCCGTTCGTCTTTCTTCTTCTTCTATCCTTACTATTTCTTCGTCTCCCATCATTACTTTGGAATTCCCACCGATCCCAACGGCACATTAAATTATTCAGCTTGTCCACAGCCATTGTTCTATGGGCGTTGTTATGTTTCGTTGTCTGAGAAACATTACTACAACACGCTTGAGAAAATGAAGTTGTCATTCATTTACGTTCTAAATACACGCTATATTCGGTTTACCAAGAAATACGATTGAATATCTGTCACACTCATGAACTTCGTAAGCACTTTCCGTTTAGCTTACACCACCAATGACGTAGGTCCATGTCTCTATTCAGTTTCCGAGCTATTGTTTAGGTTATCCAGCGTTGCATATCTGTATTTAGAACTAAAAGTTCCACCAAATCTGCAGCCCAAATTAAGTCTTCATGTACCTCTGTCGCATTGCGGCAACAGTTGTACGCACTGACTCTGCTACAGCGGCAGTTTATCTAGCACAAAGGGGGGAAATGCCGGTGGTCTTTTAATAATATTATGAAACGCTGTAATAAAAAATAAATTTGTCTACGTTCACTATATTTGTTTTTGTTTGTTGTTTTTTCACATCAGGAGTGGGTGGTAAGTATACAGCATGACACATCTAATTCTAAGATGACAAGATTCCTTATCTAACAATAACTCTACCAGTAACCATGGAGATGAGCATGACTAAACAAAAAAAAGTCAAGAAAATATTTGCACTTTTCAATCTCCATTCCGTGTTACATGTCGCTATACCGAACATCCACCCACGTATTTTTGCGGGGCATAGATAGCTACTTCAGGGCCGTCGTCAGGGGGGTGCGGAGGGTGCGAACGCACCCCCCTTCAGAACCAAAAAAAAAAAACAAATTAAAAAAACGAATTAAAAAAACAAAACAAAACAAAACAAAACAAAACCGGAGGGGGGAGGGGGGGGGGGGGTAGGGATACTTGAGGGCTCTTTTCATGTTGACCAGTATGTACTTTCTATATCCATTCTGGCCGGCGGGCTATATAACTGCATGAAATTGAGTTAATACGTTGTTTTTTGTGTTTTTGTGTTTTTTTTTTCATAAAAAGCACCCCCCCTAGAAAAAAGCTGGTGACGGCCCTGTACTTGTATACAACTTGAAACATTTGCCGGGGTAACAACAGCAACATCGACAACGACGACGACAACGACTAGGGAAACAGCTGCTGTATCCCAAATAGCAAACTCGTCTCAGTAATAATAAGAATACACGTCGTTTATATACACATTTTAGATCATTCAAATTGGAGTCAATTTTATTGTGTAATCATTACCTTACAGGTACTTTCTCCTGCCAAATAGTGTTTGGATTGCATGGCATAGAGAGTACCGAAGTGGTGTCGTCACACCCATTGTTTCGCCGGCTTCTGGATCTAAACAACATCACGCAAGTGATAGTTTCGCAGGTCCGACATTGTCTATCGGGCTAGTGTCGGGCACTCCAAATCAAAAATGCCCGCTGTAATCACCGATGTTTGCTTTACTCATATACTGCAGAACCAGTTTTCTTGACAACATGCTCATAAAAAATGACGTCACACTTTGATACTCTATACATTTTACTTGGCTCCCGGGCGGTTGGGTATTTGTAAAGTCTATTCTACCATAAACACGTCTGGCTGTCGTAGACTATAAATAGATCGACAGTCTTCTTCGCGTTGATACGGATGTTCAACGTTTTTTTTTCAAATCGGAAAAGGGTGGTAAGTATACAACATGACTCGGCTCATTCTACGATAGTAAGAATCTTCGTTTAATAATAAATATATCCGTTACCATGGATATGAACATGACTTAACGAAAAAGCAGAGCAATATTTGCCTGGCTCCCAGACTGAGGGGCATTTTGTAAACTACATTCTGCTATAAATAAGTCTGACTGCAGTAGACTAATAGCTCACCAGTCCCCCCCCCCCCCCCAGCTAATGACAGGCAGCGAGAAAATAGAAATTGAGATTGCATGTAACTACATGTAAATCCAAATATCAACAGTACGTGTCATCGCTTTTATTTAATTTCTGTTGTATTGTTATTACTATTACTATTATTTTTGAATTTCTTCTTATGTATTTATTTATTTGTTTCCCTATTTATTATTATTATTATTATTATTTTTTTTTTTTTTTTTTGGGGGGGGGGGTGTGTGTGTGTGTGTGTGTGTGTGTGTGTGTGTGTGTGCGAAATGTGAAGATCATTGCAATTTACTGCTCGGCCAATTGTGTATCCCCCCCCCCCCCCTCTTGTTCCCGCAACCCCCCATGTTCAGTAAATGGGAGCTGACGTACGTAACACTCAACGCTAATACAGTACATTATGTTCAGCTTGGGGGGGGGGGGGGGGAGGGGAGGGGAGGGATTTTGGGACGGAGGGGAGGACTTTTGAGAGGGCCCCAACCCTGGACGCCCCACCCCATGCTGTCTATATCGCTTACCTCGGTGTGAGGGATCGGATACGCCATCGGAAGCTTTTTATCGACATGACTTCCGTCAGGTCAGAGTAAAACAGCGATAACGAGGTAAGACGGATTATATATCTTGTCCTAAATTTTCCGGTTGAAACTCACATTACTTCAATTAGCAGTAGTTTCTTGCATATTATGAGTGACAATATACTTGTAATGCCACACCAGAATTGGTGTTAATGACACAAAGGAAGAAGTAATAATATTCTTTACGCTTATTTAGATAATAACAATTTAGATAAATTCACCCCCACGCAATATGCTTACAAACATGAATGAGTATTTTTATTAATAAAAAGTATATACAACTTTTGGTAAAAATGTCGATGATTAAATAATTATAGTCGAACTTTTTCTTGAATGTTGACCCACTTTTATTAAAGAGTGAAGAAGGTCAAAGAAGAAGGCAAAAATAATGGAGTGGTGCATTTGTGGTTATCTATGAGCAGCACACACACTTATAATGTAGGAGTAACAAAATTTATGTCCATGAAAGGAGATCTGTAGAGCATAAACTATGGTCAGATGCATATGTGTTACTGTTGAATTTTTGCAACATCAATGCACGTGGAATCAAAATGAAGAGCATTTTGACTTGCTTAGGCAGAGAGGAAATGGAAATTGCCCGATGATTGAATAATACGCGGTTCAATCATCTGTTATATATGAGCTCGACACATATGTTCTTTTTTTATACTTGCTTATGAACCAAATTGATATGTTCATGTAAATTGTACAAAGATATCCTTCGTTTGATTCTGGATATTTTGGAAAACATGGAATATTTGGTAGGGACATCGGAAAATAAAAGTCAAGAAATTTCGGTTCCATGTTTATAGTAACTTAAGAAAAAAATACAATGTACCTTTGACAGACATACAGGTCTGAATTGAAAAATTACTATGAACCAAAATATTCAATCTATCATCTTATTTCATTGGCTTTTTTAGACTTATTTCAGTATGTTTTGGAAAAAAACGTGTAAAATGATGATATACAGTTTATTCTAATGACTACAAGTTTAATAATCGAACTCTTTCAGTATGCTTTCGAACTAGAAAAACACTATTACGAATACGACTATCATCATTATTGAAATTATAAAGATATGAATTATTTAAATTATGATGCTAAGAGTACGTAACTAAGAAAATAGTTTCAAAAAATCCGAATATGCGAAGTGCCCTACATCATAGCTTAGTCACAACCAGGGCGATGGTGACACACCTACCACCGAGTAAGTATCACGCTTGAATGATGAATATTTAGACCACAAAAGGAAATGAAAGTTGTTCAGTTTTGGGAAACTGCAAGCTAACGTGTCCTGCTAGTTTGATGATCACGATTACCAAACCAGATACATGATACAATGTAAAATATTTCACAATTAATTTACGCGGTAAGTCAGCGTAATGTGTGCCACGCCCCTTCCCCTATAAAGGAACAATCATAAAAATGTCCATGTGCTTGTGAAAGTGCAACTGTTCAAACATTACATCGAAACGAACGTTTTACACGAATTAATGTCAGCCTCGTTACATTAGAGAAGTCATTTTAAAAGTACGCTTTACTATTATAATAGATCCTGCCTTATAATGATTATAAAAAATTAGTTAATGTGTTAAGCTTTATCAGTAATTACTTTTTGTGGTGATTTGATCATGGTACAAAGCTTTGCTTTAACAACACCACGAACGTGACCAAAATGATATATATTGCTGAATACTCATGAAAACATATCTTGCGACAAAAAAATATTCCAATATTCTTTAAAGCAGCATTACCATTTTTCTTTTTTTCTTTACTTGCATCATTTCTTATCAACTTTCTATTACCTGAGTACTCTTGTCAGGTTAGATGATCATAATGACCGTTTATTTCCTCTCGCGTGGGCGTGTGGGCGTGTGGATTATTATGATATCACTGATCATCGAATCTCCTTATAAGGCGCGATTATTGACATACTTTTCACTTTCTCTTTGTCATTTGAAAGATGATATCATGTTTATTCCTGGCCAAACGTTTAAAACCATATCATATCGTCTTAATGTGTTGTTATATTTTTTCTTCGCCTACGCATCTTTTGATCAAACAATTGTTTAAGTTTTTTGGTGATGTCATATATGACATTTTTAAGTGCAGTTGACGAGTAGACAATGTTAATACTTACGAGCCCAGTCACCTATTTCATTTTGAGAGCCAAAATACATGTACCTCTCCCTCTCCCAATCTATCTCCTCCATCTCTCTCCCACTTCCACTTACACAAAGTCTTTCTTTATCTTTCCCTCCCTCCTCTCTCTCTTTCTCTTTATCCATCCCTCTCTTTCTCTCTTTTTTTTTCTTTCTCCCCGTCTCCCTCCCACTTTTGCTCACCCAAAGTCTCTTTGTTGTAATACCCCCTCTCCCTAACTCTCTCCTCCTCCCACTCTCTCTCTCTCTCTCTCTCTCTCTCTCTCCTCTCTCTCATTTCTCTCTGTCTTTCTATCTCTGTCTCTCTGTCTCTGTCTTTCTGTCTCTCTGTCTCGCTCCCCCTCTCTCTCTCTCCCCCTCCCTCTCTCGTTCTCTCCACCTCTGTCTTTCTTTCTTTCTCTCTCTCTCTTTCATTTATTTAAATTTTTCTCTCTATTTCATTATCCCATCTTATTGGTTTCTTTCCTCCGTTCTTGTCCCTCTGTTGTTTTTTTCTCGACGTAAATATCACAACGCGAATCGGACACATTGGCTTTAGTTCTTGACATATGTATTAACAAACACTTCAAATACTTATTCTTGATGCAATTGTTAGTACTTAAAAACATCTAGTACTATAATTTCAAATAACAAAACAGAAATCGGTCAACTAAATAAACGAACAGTGAATGATTTCAAACACGCATTAGGTAAGATAGTACCTTACTACGACAAAAGCACAGACGTGTTTATTTTTTAACACTAAACACTTTGAGCAATTTATACACACAGTAAATCAATGGGCCAGCCATTGGTATAAACGCAAAAAAATACACACAAACTAATTCTATACATCAATTTCGAACTCGAAACACAAACTCTCTTACGCCGTTACTTTCAAAAGCACATGAACGTGGGAGTTTTTGTTATATACCGCGCCTAATCTATTCATTTATTGATGGATGAAAATTATGAAATATCACCCTTTCTACTTTAAGATTTAAACATAAGAGATGATGTCGTGGTATCTAATAGTGTACAGATATTGTGTGTGTGATAACAGTACTATTCTGCGTGTTTGTTTTAAACATGTGTGGTCAGTGATTCATTTTCAATAATATGCAAATCAGTCAACCATTCACACACTAAATTCCTAAGATCAATGTATTCCGATTCGGACATTCCTATTTCTCTGATTTTATTAGAAATAGAACATGGTCAGATTATCACCAATGACACACACACATTGTGTATAGACCAAAAGAAAATTCATCACCCAATTTGACGATAATGGGTATTTTTTTAAAGGATATTCGCAAAAAACGTTTTTAGCTCCTGTGATTTCATTGCATTTTATTCGTGGGAATACAGGAAGAGATAATTCAATGGCCATGTTCTCTTCGACTTTCATTCTAACAGATATCATAATTTGACCCCGTCTTATCAGAGATTGGGAAACACTCGCTTAAACACATCACGGGGTGACAAGACACAAAGTCATGCGATATATAAACCATACAATTAATACGCCTAACCACGGTTTGAATGCACGAGCATAGTTATACATTTTAGCTGTTATTTCCCCTCATATCCGATTTAATTTGATTGCAATATATAGGTACATGATTAGTACAAGATATTTATATAGCATATGCTTATGTAAGTAACCCAATGGCTCTCAAAATTGTAAGGGACAGAAAGTCCATACAACATGTACAAATCACCCTGTATTTAGAGTTACACTGAGCGAAGTATTTGTAGCTATTCCTGTATTATAATAAGTCATGAACTGTTTAATGTTTGGAAATATAGTAAGAAAGGAACTTAATAGGTTAGGAAACTTACTTTGCTTTAAGTCAATAAGCAAATTTGTCATGTTTGTGGGAGTTTAAAATACGTTTGATACGTTACGATTCAAAAGTATTTCGTTGTTCCATGATTATGGATTGCAGTGTTGTAGTCGAGTCCGGATTCTGAATCGAGTTGAGTGGTCTGGAGAGGACTCCACTACAACACTAGGTGACTAAACATTCTATCATAAAATTTTAGTAATTAGCCATTATAAGAAAATGGACCAGCCATTTTCATAAGTTATGAGGAGGATACCACACGTCCTCTAACATTGATGCAGTTAGATTGGTTATTTACGAATTTTCCTCTTCACCCGACTTCTAGCTGGCAATATTCAGAGGATAAATAAGCTAGTTATTGCTGGTGTGCTGAACCCATGAACGTGTATTCGCGTTTCTCGTTAGAGGGTGGGATATCGTAGTTGAGTTCCTCAACTTCGGTGGCCGGCAGTTCGTACACGTAGCCATCATCGTCGTGGTTGACGCCGGACCGGTTGTCATTCTTATCGAGCGGTCGTCGTGCCTCTTCATCGAGTTGTTCACCTTCCAGAAGAGCCCTCTCAACCTCGACCTCGTCGTAGTGCCGAAGACTGAGGTACTGGCTTGGCTGACGGTCGGCCTTCAGACCGTAGTACGGGTTGGTAGACGGGGAGGGCACCAGCGGTTGAGATCGCCGCTTATCGACGGCCACAGGGGGCCTCGGGGGCACTTTGTTCGGCGGTGGCGAGGTTATGACGACGGGAGGACGTGGCGGGACGTTCGAGGGAGGAGGGAGGCGAGGAGGTGCGGCCTCAGGCTCGTCCACGTAGGGAACCTCCGTGTAGGGGTACGGCTCCTCGTATGAATCCGTAGGCGATGCCGGTGACCTAAGAGGCAGTATAGAGATCGGTGTTGGTGACACTGCCTGTTGGAGATCCGCAGTGTTGGTGTAGACAGGTTTTGGGAGGTCCGTAGCTGCAGGCGGAGGGGAATCTGGGGGTTCATCATACACACCTGCACTGTCATTCTGGACAATTGGTGGCGTTAAGGGTTGCGCGTTGTAGATGGCTTCTCCCATGTCGTGCGAATTGGTGAAAGCTGGGTTCACGATCACGGGGAATATGGGCGTGCCCGTCTCCGGGTCAATGTCGGGACGAGGCGGAGGGTTATTGACGGTCACACCGGCCCGAACGTAGATGTTTTCACCCATGTCCCCTGGCTTAGCCATGGCAGGGGCCCCATGTCGTGACCGTCGCTCTCTCTTCATGTTGGCGTGCTTGTGTGAGATATACACAATGAGGACGATGAGGAACTGACCTACGATAACTGCGACGACGATGATGACGATGATGCTGATAGGCCGTCTACCCCCCTCATCAACCACAGTAGGAATTATGATTGTGGTGGTCGCAGTGGGTGTCGTAGGATTCATGGTTGTAGTAACGATGACGGTTGTGAGTTGTTCGTACACGCGGAGTAGACCCCCTGAGGTTCCCGATAGGCCGTTCGTGGTGGTCGCAGTACACTGGACAGGGGTGTTGTCATCAAATAGCCTCACGTCGTTGATGATTAGAGTCCTCTGGTCTTTGCTGATCTCGATTCGGTCGATCCCCTCTACGGGCTCGTTGTTAAATCGCCATTCGTAGCGCACTATTTCAGGAAGGCCGAATGCGACGCAGGTAAAGACGGCTCGCTGTCCGACCACTGCATTCAGTTGGGGCGGTTCGACGCGGACGTCGGGGCGGATGTTGAGGAGTCTCACTTGACAGGATCGCGGCTCAGGAAGCGCAGCGGAAGTCGCCTCGCATATGAAATCGAGGCCGTTATGCTCCCCGCTCACGATCACCGACAAGACGTTCGGAGAGGTCTTCGCGTTGGTAAGCCCCCTCTCATTCGTCCTCCAGGTCAAGAAAGCGGGTGGGATGCCGCCCTCGGACCGACACGTCAACTTCGCGACGTCATTGACGTCGAGGTTCATGGGCTCGACTTCGCAAAGGGGAAACCCAGGGTTCGGTGGGCGATGCACAAAGAGACGCCCGCTTCGGAAATTAACCAGGTTCATTCCAGGGACGGCGAACCCACAGCGATACTCCCCCTCGTCGGAGAGCCTGACGTCTCGTAACTGCAGGTTGAACTCTCCACGGTTGATGTCCCCGATCACCGAGAGGCGGTTGCGCTGAGGTACGTCGTGAATCATGTGGTTAACCGTCAAGAAACGATTTGTAGTGACTCGAAACCAATACACATTCTGCATCTGCTGTAGGCCCGTGACGGTACAGTAAAATACGACAGTGTCTCCCTCTAGCACGGTCCGGTCCCTCGGTCTCACCACAAACATTTGACACGACGCATCGTGGATGACGCTCAAGAGAAACATCACCACGAGCGTCACGACGAACCACCCATTCACGAAGTCGTGCATGATTATCACAGTGGATATAATACTCAAACTAATCAGCAAGGGGAAAACACTAGCATAACTTGGCTGTCGCTTAGACTTTCGTTGATAAAAACCCTGTTCCTCAATTCGTATCGTAATGAGCATTCACCGACTGATTGCACAGAGCTAAATAACTTTCCACCGCTAGTGAGAATTAATGTTCTGACTTAAATGGCAGAGGATCCTGACGTCACGGTCTGATTTGTCTATGCAGACAGATGGGTGATATTATACTCTACATGGGCACAGACAGGGGTTATAGTGATAGGGCGATGTCACTGTTGACATTTTGCCTACTGAAAGCTTCCGGTTTCCTATTCCGGCCGGATTTGGGTATCAATGTTCTTCAATCCCACGCGTTTGGACTGCAGTGATTACGCACATCCATGACCCTATAGGCTTACTTTTAGACACCCCCCCCCCCCCATTTTTCACCTCATCTGACAAAACGGTATGGTGAGGTATAGTTGTATCAACTTTACTTAAGTCCGCGTGTAAATGAACTGGAAATGCATATCATCATTTGATAACGTTTCTAATGACGACCATAGAATAGCAATGAACTAGTCTAAATGGTTTTATTGCAATACTGATTGTGGTAATGGTGCAAGAACTTGGAGAATATTAACCATCTCAAAAAAAACGACATTTTTCCCAGATGTGATTGTGAGGACATCGCCGGTGTCTGGTAAATGATTACGACCCTAGCGGTGATGAGATTGATCAGAATTCTCATAACTGCGCAGTATATCCTCCCATCTGCCAATCAATTGCGTTGGTCATGTTGGTACTCATCCATGTCGTCATAGACCCCAAATGGATGGGCATATATTAAACATCACCTTTTCCCACAAACGTTTGGTTAAATGGAGTCGTGGTGAAGTGTTTTTGAACTGTAAACTATGACTGAAGATCTCAAGGTCCCAGGTTCAATCCAACCCATGGCACTTGTATCCTTCAGCAAGATACTTAATCCACATTGCTGCTCTCTACCCAGGAGTTTAAATGGGTACCTGGTAGGAGGTGGACGATTATGTGAATGATCTTGACCCAGCGCCGATATCGTACAGCGGGCACGGAATATTCCCCAGGGAGTGTAGATGGTGCACATGTGTGTATACGATAACTGATTTGACCAGGGCTCTAATTGTAAAAATCCCTTTTAATCCAGTCTCCGGACTGCGAAGGAAGAAACCCTCTATTCCATATAAAAACAAAAAACAAAAATAAAAAAACTTGAAATTCTTTAAGCATTTTCCATTTGGTGTAAAGTTCATGTTCCTACGGCTGTTGAAAAAGCAACAATGTTTCAACGATATGAGTGTGACAGATGACGGAACAATAAGGACGCAATGTCAGTAATTATGACTTGTCATTGAAGCATTTGAAACTGGTCCAATTGTTGACATGTGCTTCCTGTGGCTACGTACGTAGTTTGTTGGTATCCATCTTTCATTCAGTTTAACCCATTGTGTGCTGTTGGTGTATTGCTACACTAGGACTGCACGCAAAGTGGGTATAGAGCAAATGTCTAGAACAGGATGACCTGCAAGTTATCCTCTAACGAAGCGAGAACATCTATGACTTCGCATTTCTGGTTACCAAGGAGACATGATGTTTCCACTAATCAAGTTTCTGTGAATAAAAAAGAAATGCAGGAAGTTAAGGTTAGATGTTGTGGTGAGCATTTAGCAATTCGGGTCTTACATGAGTGATGCACCCATTAGGATTAAAGTTGTAAAATTACAACGTACCATGTGAATGGTGCGTGTCGCACGTAGTAGTGATACTCAATACTAATTTTAGGCCTAGTCTTTTTAGGAATCTAGATGTTTACAATTGAAGACACTGATTTAGTTTCAATATGAAGTTTAAATAACTTGAGGAATCGTTGAATTTCTGATGACAATGATACGTTTTCCCTGATTTGCTCACAATATAGCATGCATCGATTTTTAGATAAACGCAAATTTTTGTCATATGATCCTGTAATATCATTGAAACAATACAATTAAGACGCATTGATACATTTTTCAAAAATTACCACTTTTCATTAGATTACGCACATATCTCTTATGTATGCTTATAACTTATGTTCGATTTTTCATTGGACCACATGATGATGCTATGAATCTTTATGTATATGTTATGCTCCTCATTCCAAGTATCATCTAAGTTTTTGAGTACCACATGTGATGTTTTACATGAAAAAGTTCCATAGAGGATGATTTTATCTGGCACACAAAGGGCTAAGTTTTATTCTAAACAAAGCCCTCCTTAAAGTGACCCCCTGTTCCAATAGATACGGTTGATTTGGGTTTTAGTAATTAATGCCATAATTTGTTTTGTTTTTCAATTCATTAGCCCTGACCCTAAGTAGTATACGGTGCTCATGATAACACGCGCTTCGTGAAGGGGGTGGGGTGGGGTGGGGTGGGAAGGGGGGGGGGGGTGCGTAAGGCAATGATGTACATGGTATTATAAAGCAGAGGTTTTCATTTTTAAGAAAACAAGGCATCAAATTGTCTGGCTAAATCGTATATAAAACAAGGTCGTAGCCAAAGTCAAACAAACTCGTACCAGACAACGTTATAATCATATGCACCCATCTCGTGTTTTGAGTAAGACATAGAGCAACACATAGTCATGATGAATAGAGAAGAGGGATATAAACATCAAGATGAAATGAATGAAGTTAATTGCCTATCAACTCGTTTGTGCCAATGGCCATGTATTGATGTATAACGAGATTGTTTCCAAAAGGGGTTAAATCCATTGTTCTTAAAAGTTGAGTTATTAGTATCAGCAAAGTGAGCAGTATTGAAGCTTTTGATGGAGTAAGAATGTAAGACTAATTGACCGAGCAAGACCGAGCAAGACCGACTAGTATTGTCACGATCCAAGTTCACTTTTACATACACGCCTGTACATAGTCAGATCAAGACACCTTCTTCTTCTTCTTCTTCTTCTTCTTCTTCTTCTTCTTCTTCTTCTTCTTCTTCTTCTTCTTCTTCTTCTTCTTCTTCTTCTTTTTTTCTTCTTCTTCTTCTTCTTCTTCTTCTTCTTCCTCTTCTTCTTCTTCTTCTTCTTCTTCTTCTTCTTCTTCCTCTTCTTCTTCTTCTTCTTCTTCTTCTTCTTCTTCTTCTTCATCTTCTTTTTCTTCTTCTTCTTCTTCTTCTTCTTCTTCTTCTTCTTCTTCTTCTTCTTTTTCTTCTTCTTCTTCTTCTTCTTCCTCTTCTTCTTCTTCTTCTTCTTCTTCTTCTTCTTCTTCTTCTTCTTCTTCTTCTTCTTCTTCTTCTTCATCTTCTTTTTCTTCTTCTTCTTCTTCTTCTTCTTCTTCTTCTTCTTCTTCTTCTTCTTCTTCTTCTTCTTCTTCTTCTTCTTCTTCTTCTTCTTCTTCTTCTTCTTCTTCTTCTTCTTCTTCTTCTTCTTCTTCTTCTTCTTTTCAAAAAAAGATTAAGCCCCTTTTCGAAATAAACTCTTCTTATGTGCATGTACTAGTTAACCACACACATCATCTGAAGCATTGTTTTGTCTGATACTAAAATGATTTATTAACCCACAGGGCAATAACTAGAGTTCAATGTGGTGTAAGGTATAATTACTATAGGAAAGGAAACACTATACGCACGGTGATACCATATATGCCTTGCGTTGAGGAATCATTTACCGCTGCCCGGTTGCCAAATTACAATTGGACAAAGTTCATGCTCCAAAGCAAACACCGAAGTACATCGAAGGGGAGAAGGAGAGAACGGGAGCAAGAGAGACGGAACAAGAGAGAGAGATAGAGAGAGAGAGAGTGAGAGAGAGAGAGAGAGAGAGAGAGAGAGAGAGAGAGAGAGAGAGAGAGAGAGAGAGAGAGAGAGAGAGAGAGAGATTGTTTTACAACGCAGTATAGTAATACCGACTGGGGTTTCCATGTCACTGGTGCATGTTGATTATATTTGTGTTGGATCATGCTAGGAAGTTGACTTGAAAACAACATGGCGTCCCTAGAAACGAAGAATGTCAAGGGGTCGCGGTTTTTGTCAGGCGAGATCATGGAGTTGTCGCTTGCTGTATTGCTCGTTCTTGTTCTTGGTACGGATGGTGGGATTGGAGTGGGTAAGTCAAAGTTTTTTTTTCAAAGACAACAAAACAACTGTGTTAATCATACCATCATTAGTACATGTAGTACTATAATATACTTAACCATTACTACTACTGTCACAACTTCCACTGCTACTTCTACCAGTACTACCGCTACTGCTACTGCTACTACTGCTAGTAGTACTACTACAACTTCTACTATTATTATTACTTCTACCACCACAACAACTACTACTACTGCTACTACTACTACTACTACTACTACTACTACTACTACTACTACTACTACTACTGCTGCTACTATTACTACTACCACTACTACTATACTACTACTACTACTGCTGCTGCTGTTACTACTACTACTACTACTACTACTACTACTACTACTACTACTACTGCTACTATTACTACTACCACTACTACTATACTACTACTACTGCTGCTGCTGCTACTACCACTACTACTACTACTACTACAACTACTACTGCTACTATTACTACTACTACTACTACTACTACTACTACTACTACTACTACTACTACTACTACTACTACAACTACTACTGCTACTATTACTACTACTACTACTACCACTACTACTACAACTACTACTATATAGTGCTATATTACTGCTACTATTATTATTATTACTAATACCTCTGCTACTACTTCTATTATTATTGGTATTAACACTACTATATGACACTACTACTATAACTAACACAACCATGCTACTGCTACTTTTCACGCCACTTCTCCTTCTACTACTACTACTACTACTACTACTACTACTACTACTACTACTACTACTACTACAACTAACACATGATTAATAGTAGCAGCTGTAGTATTAGTAGCATTCTTCCGCGTCTTTGAACCACGTCTTCTAACCGTTCTTAGGCTTGTCTGTATTACTCGGGATGACGGTGTTACTGTAACTGCTACCATTGCAACCATCGCAACCACCCCCACATACATACACACCTACACACACATTATAGCACATTTCTTTACATCGTGAATCATACGCTCTTTAGTGTAATTGTGTAATTTGTGTAATTTAGTGTAATATATTGAACTTTCAACATGTGTATGTTTTTCTCGTTCTTGACTGGGGAATGTATTATGTTGGAGACTTGTATTACATTCTAGTTTAAAATGTACAGCCAACATCTGTGTCATCTTAATTGATTGTGTAAGCACATTATTTTCTTCAGTCTTTTCATGAAAGGTACACGATCACGATGAATGAAATAATGTGTTGTCATGGAAAGCACATTTAATGTACAGTAGATATGAATGCGCTTTAATACACATATATGTATAAATAACAATTTGTAATTTTCACATTGGATATTCCACAGGACCATGTAATGTGGAAAAAAATATTTCATGTTTTTTTGTAGCCTTTCTTCCAAATTAAAATGTCAGCACTGACTAAATAGTCAGTGTTGACAATTTCATTAAAAATCCTCGGTTTTAATTGGCTGAGAGGCACTAGCCTCTGACTGTTACTATGGTAACTGTCGGAGAAAGACAACTTGTCAGACGAAAAATGTTGATGAAATGCCCCCTGATCCAAACTGTTAAATAAAGTACTCTGAGATTCGTCAGTGTAATATTATTTCCTTTTCTCAGCCCTTACAGGGGAGGCGGAGAAGTTATCGAGAATGTTTAGTCTAATACCGACAGACCCCTTTATTTACTAGTTTGGCTTAGAACTGCCAAACAGCCTTTAATAATCAGGCTAGTTTATGTCATGTTCTGTCTTTTTTTCCTCCACAGTGTACATATCATCACACTGTAATGGGACGGTTAACGCTCCAGTAGGAGGGCTAGTGGAGCCGGAGTCAGCCCTGTACTACCGGGAGAATATCGACTGCACGGTGACCCTCGCTGCCCGCCCCAACAATAAGATGCTACTCCAATTTCACAGATTCGCCCTGGAAACTGCCACAAACGGTAAGTTATGAGAGAAATGGGTCGGGTCGGAGCATGCCTGGGGCGGCGGGGTGGTGGGGGTGCGGGGCTGCATGAGGTGAGGGGTGAGAGATGGCGAAAAAACGATGGGAGAAGTAACGGAGGAGAAAGGGAAAACTAAAAAAGAGATCCACGAAGAAAGATACTGTATGAATGGGGGGGGGGGGGGGGAAGGGGGAGGGCGAGGCAGCCTACACACCTTGACTAACTGGAGGCCCTTCTGATTTCAATTTAATTGAGCATCCCCGATTAGCGTTAAAATAACTAGTACTTTAAATCATTTAGATTTAAGGTATGTAACTTTCTTACAGGCATTTCACTTTGCGTGTCAGACAAACGTTTGTTCCGTTCAATTTAACTACTGTAGTTCAAACGTCGAACCAAGCGCTCGAATTAAAAGCAGGTGGGGGGGGGGGGGGGCGCTAAACCTCTTTTCTATTTCATTGCACCTCTCGTTGAACTGATAAGTGATTATACCCATCTACGCGTCTATCGTCTCGAAAGGAAAGTGTCTGGATAGTCTTCAGGTCTTTGAAGGCGAGACGATCACGGGGCGTCCGCTAACCCCGGAGCTCTGCGGTCGGCTTCATATGCTGCCCGATGTCGTCTCTAATGACAGCTACGTTACCTTCCACTTTAAGACGGACGATGGAGGCAGAGGGTTTGGGTTCGGCATCTACTTCACTCAATTCACGGAAGGTTGGTGGTATGATTTGGTGGTAACAGTCTTGGGAAGTAGGCCGTTTAATAGACACAACAAACACCAAATTCGCAACGTTGGTTTAACTCAATACGTGCAAAACTGGACTAACTTTATGGGATCCCAAATAAAACAAGATGAAACATTACTCATTTTGCTCTCGTATTGCTCAACGTATTAGTGACGGTTTGACGAAATCCGTCCAAGTATACGAAAATGTATTATTTTCTAAAGTGTTGATTTTGTGACGTCACGTGCTATATGCTCTCCATATGTTTTGTACTGTATAATTCCACAAATCCCCCCTTTTCTTATCATTACATTAATTTCCGTTGAGGTTTGTGTGTAAAATCATGTGTCTGATGATATATCTAATGCATCCTTTTGAGAAAAGGCAATTTCTCAAAAAATAAAGCAGAGTACCTTGCAACGACGACACTACATTACAAATTGAATTATTCAGAACTCTGTTATCTTTTGACGGATTTTTGTCAAACCTTTACGAAGCTTTTTATTTCATGTTTCTTCATTTATCAAAGCAAACTTAACTTCAGGTTTAACTTTCCCCTTTTAACATTAACGACATTCCCTTTTCCTGTTTGCAGTGCCATGTTCCGCCGGGCAGTTCGAATGCAACAACAGTCGCTGTATCGACCCTTCCCTGGTTTGTAACACCATAGACATGTGTGGGGACTGGAGCGATGAGAGCAACTGTACGGGTACGTGCCAATGAAGCATTCACTAATCCTTCCTGTGGTAAAAAAAATGCTGCTTGATAACAATGATTGTGTGCATTTACTGGTGACAAGATGTACTTTGGCACCCAGAGATTTCATTAAGTGATGTTCCAAAAGCTATTTTCTTACATACTATTTAGAAAATGGTTGATTTTCGCCAGACTGCCGACACACTGCCTGCTCAGTCTGTTTCTCAGAGGTATGTAAATCTAAATGTTGTACTAGGAACAGTTAGGCCTATAACCAGTTGATAAGGAACATGTTTTCTCAAAGTATCGTATGATACATTCATGTCAAAATTTAGAGTGCTCCTTTCGCATTTCCAATACAGTAATCATAATTTTAGTGGGAGTTATTTCGTCGTTATTTTTTTTTACCTTTTGGGATAACAGCAATAATAAGCTCATCCATGTCCTTTCATAGCTTAATATTCTCTTGTCATTATTTTGCACTAGCGCCCCCACCCGAATCCGGTGGGCTATCGAGTCTCGCTATCGCTGGTATCGGCGTGTCGGTGATCGTGTTCTGCATGGCTATCGTCATGGCGATCATCGCCCTCGTCCAGAACGTTCGCAACCGCCGAATGATGAAGCGATACGAAGAGGAGGTGGCGCGGGACATGAAGTTGAACCCGTACTCGACGTCCAACCCATCCATTGACGAAATGATACCGACGACGACCAAACGACCTCAGGAGGGCGATGTCGGGCTTGGTGGGAAACTGTTGGGGCGGAAACGGTCGTCGAAAGTTGCACCAATATTACAAGATAAAAATGATGTACCGGACTAAAGTTTGTTTATTTCGATCCTTATCGTATTAATTATCTATGCTTTCATTAGGATTATGTCCATACCGTCCAATAATCATAATGGCCCGTATTTACAGCCGTGGTTAAACTTAGACCGCGTAGTAAACATAGACTAACTTTATGGGGCACAAAATAAATCAGGTGATGCCAACACAAAATCGATTTTTATCACAGAATCACTACAACAAGTGATTTTAATTAACCGCTGTAAGGATTATGTGGACAAACTCAACATGCCGTAGTGATTCCGAGGACAAAATCAATTCATATTGCAGCAATAAAAATGTTTCAGGTTGTTTTATTTGGCGTCCCATAAAGTAAAATACAGGTTAAGTCCAAACTCCAGTTCAGAATACGGGTCATCATGTAAAAGATATATGTACTATTGAAGTCGTTGTGTACGAGCAAGATTTATATTTTCTGCGTTTACAGATGATATTGCGTGTGTTCACACAAGTATACTATCCCCCACCAACATAGGTCTATCCTTCTCCTTCTCCCTTCCTTTGTGGCTGTGTCTGTTTTCTTCATGCTGTAATTTGGTTCTTTTTAGGAAGAATAGTTGCATGTAACGCACATGAGCTATAACAATTCATTTGTCCATGGAATGGCCTTGGAAAAGTAAGAGAGACGTTTATGACGTGATATTTGTAAAATAACGAGACGAAACTGAAAACTCTCCATTATTGCGTGTATTTTGAAACGTGTGAACTATGTAGATATCATTTGTGTGTGAGTGTACTTATTTAGACGTGTGCATTAGGGGGAGGGGTTGAGGGGGAGGGGGGGGGGGGTAGTTAAGAAAAGTAGTTGTGTGTTTTATCTAGCGAAGTGCGTGAAGGTTATTGATATTATTCATACGTTAATCGACTGATACAGATTCAACCAAATTGCATTTTATATTGTGTGTGAGTGTACTTCTTTGGATGTGTGCAGTAAGGGTCCGGGTGTGGAGGGCGAAGTAGGGAGAAGGGAAAGGGGGGGGGGGGCAATAAAAGTTGTTGTGTGTTTTTTTTCTGACTAAGTACGTGTAGGCTATTGTTATTATTCATACGTCAATCAACTGGTACAGATTAAAAAAAACCTGCATTGTATATAATTGCATGATGAAATATTTATTTCAGACTTTTCCATGGGAAAATGTAATACTTTGCATTATTTTGATCTAAATATTTAGATACAGACACATTATACGTCAAAATAGCAGCAACCACCGTAAATACTGTAAAACCATGAATCTAAAGTGATGTGTACTGATATTGCAAAGAAATAAAACATGAATAGACTACATAAAAACACTCGATAAAATTATCATTTTCTTCGTGATCATGTACCTAGCCTTTGCCATGTATATATAGTTCCTGATGTAGTTTTCACGTATATATATAATATATATATATATATAGTTCCTGATGTAGTTTTCACGTATATATATATATATGGTTCCTGATGTAGTTTTCACGTATATATATATATGGTTCCTGATGTAGTTTTCACGTGTATCTATAGTTCCTAATGAACTTTTCACGTATTTTCCGTCAAACAATATTGTACTAAGCAAACAACAATACATGAACCGCTTTGACCATACTGATAATCATTGACGGCGTTAAAGAGAACTACTAAATATGGCAGTAAAATATAATATTATACGAGCTAAGAAGGACTTTAGATATTACGAGCTTCGCTAATAAGGCTAATGCGTAAATATACACACAACTATCAAATCAATTTGAGAGATGGTGTATTGCTTATCAATTATTCTAATTTACATCTGTATTTGAACCATAGTACACTTTCTTGTGAGTGTATAACACAGCAGCGCTTGACTGAGAACATCAAAGTTCAAAGTTCAACGGTAGGCAACACGACACGGAGCTGCTTCGACAAAAAGATGACTAAGTTTTTGCAAAGTAATGTAGCATCTTCATCAAGAGAATGATTACATCCAAATAATGTTCATACGGTGTGAACAATGAACAATAAACATAACAAAAAAGTATACTGATTCAAGCTCAGATATTTCACATAAGAGTAATAAGTACGGGAGTAAATATCCCTTGATTAGATAGGCATAAACATTTCATTATCATAATGATACAGGGTATTAAACCTTCACTTTAATCAGCACCCACTGCCTTGTTGCTGATTATATATCGTCACTGTTTATCAATACAATGTATTTCCCTGGTACTGTTGGTATATGTAGTTAAAACAGATATTCATTTCATGAATATGTTAAAACCGCATAATTTTGTTCCTTGATGTATAACTGCGGATTAGCATACTTAGTATATTCTGCCATCACATAGTGAACACGTGGACACCACTCACATGTTAAAAAACACATATAAACCTGAAACAAACAAAACACGAAAATAAACATTGTATCGTCTTTTAATGTTTAAAAAACTCGAAAGAGCCAGGTAATCACTAAAACATCAAAGCGTTGGCATATTTATATTTGAAGGGTTACTAAATGAGAAAAATAAGTTCCCACTTATCAATGTAAAATTATCCACTAAAACGAATTTCATATTTGCTTGCCGCAATGAAGTCTCATTTTGACGAAAATTGGAAAAAAAAAACCGCACACCTCCAAGTAACTTCAGAGGAGTCAAATGCCATAAAAGACTCCGCTGTTAAACTTAGATTGTACGGAAGTCAACAAAAGACCATTTAATAACGCGTTATTGCATTCACCTGTATCTTTTCGTTCAGATTCAATGGATGGAATGCACTTAGAATCTATTAGTTGTTGCTACTGGGGAAAACCTCGGACAAGCTTTGGGGTTCCCATTGGTAACGTATTGCCTGAACGGCGTGAATAAAATTTGCATACATAACGAAAAGGGTCTTTTAGAAATTATTGTTGACTTCCGTACAATGTAAGTTTAAAAGCGGAGTCTTTTATGGCATTAGACTCCTCTGGCGTCACTTGGAGATGTGATTTTTTTTCAAATTTTCGTCAAAATGAGACTTTATTGAGGCAAACAAATGTGAAATTCGTTATTAGAGAATAATTTGACATAGATTAGTGGGAATTTATTTTTCTAATTTAGTACCCTGTAAACATTATTCCTGCAAGGCCTACATGCTTGAGCACCATTCAAGAATTCTCACTCCGCAGCAGGTACGTTTTTTTAACGTCCTATTTCACAGTCCGGGGACTGAATTGAGACGGATGTTATAATCATAGGCCTAGTCGTTGGATACAAAAACATATCGTGCACGTATATTTTGTGCACCATCTCCACTCATTGGGGAATATTCCTTACTCGCTGCACGATATCGGCGCTTGTTTAGGAAAAGTCACATAATTGCCTACCTCTACGGTATCTTGCCGAAGGACACAAAATAGCATGGGTGGGTTTGAACCGGGGATCTCGAGATCTTCAGTTACACTTCACAACCACTACTGTACCACGACACATTCAGTGTGGTTCTCATGGTCGCGTTGGCCGAGAAATGGTGAACAGTGTGGCGTGAGAAGCTACATTATAAGGGCGTGTCCTCGTCTTCGGTGGTTTTCGATGGGAGATCCTTATCCCCTATATCTGAGCTAGATGCTTCATTCTCCGTACCCTCCACATGTTCAGCCTTTTCATTAACCCACACTGAAAATGAAAGACAAGATTATGCAGATATTTTGGGAATGTGTTTTGAGATAATGTTAATCATACACTTTCTCTACATAAATGAAATTGAGAAAGCATGGAAGATGAAATCTGAGATTGATAGGAAGAGAGAGAGAGAGAGAGAGAGAGAGAGAGAGAGAGAGAGAGAGAGAAAGAGACGAGGAGGAATATGAGAGAGAGAGAGAGAGAGAAGGGGGGGGGGGGTTAGGGAGTAACAGTACCATTGTGTTATACATTTATTTATATTAACCCTTTGAGTGCTAGAAAAGTGTCGTTCTAAGCCAATGAGATTTGTTTATATTTCTTTTAAAGAAGGCACACATAACGAATTCTGTCCACACCATCAAGCAGAAGAAGTCACCTGAAACTCATTGGTCAATACGTTCAAGATGCAACTGGAACTTGTCAGATTTAAATCAATCCTGTACAAAGTCATAACCCAGGTAAAGACACTTTTTTTATAAAGAAAAGAAATGGAAGGCCGAAACATGGTTATGTTCATGTGACATGAACATTCGAGGAGACTCACGTATGCTTCTCTTTGTCATCTTGTGCAAAAGCGACCCCCGTTTTTTGGAACAAACATTTAACGACACCATCTAAGCCTTACCTTGCGCGTTCCCGACATCAGCGACATCGCCATCGAAGTCATTCTCTGCTTCCAGCGGGTGCTGGTACTCGACCATGAGGAGGTACAACCACGTGCCAAAGGCTGCCCCTATAAGGGGCGCGATGGCCCCAGCGATCCACCACGGACCACCATCCACCCGGCCGCCACTAGGAGAGTAAGAAAGAAAAGGAAAGAAATGATGAAAGAGAGAAAGAGAGAGAGAGAGAGAGAAAGGGAGAGAGAGAGAGGGAGAGAGAGAGAGAGAGAGAGAGAGAGAGAGAGAGAGAGAGTAATCAAACTGACAAATAGGGGGAGGGATCGAGGGGAAGAGACAGAGAGAGAAACAGTTAGAGAGAAAGAGGGAGAGAGAGAGAGAGAGAGAGAGAGAGAGAGAGAGGGGGGGGGGTACGCGGGAGACCAAAGGAAAGGAGGGGGAGAGAGAGAGAGAGAGAGACAGAGAGAGACAGAGAGAGAGAGAGAGAGAGAGAGCAATCAACTGACAAATAGGAGGAGGATCGAGGGCAAGAGACAGAGAAACAGTCAGAGAGAGAGAGAGAGAGAGAGAGAGAGGAAACAAATTTTTGTCAGCACAATCGATAACTTTTCACATTTAATTTGTGCCGACAAAATATCTCTCAGACAGTTTTTGCCCGCCCCCTCCCTTTCTCTCTCTCTCTCTCTCTCTCTCTCTCTCTCTCTCTCTCCCGACGACAGTTATCCTTTACCACATCTTACCCCATCTTTCCTCCTCTTTATCTACCATACCCCGAATACCTGACTACCCATTACTGCCAGCCCATATTTATTCCACACAGACATCAGTATAGACCGTTACGTACGTCCAGACAGTACTGTCATATCCCACGGCAGTGCAGACGATCCTCCCGGCCAGGTCGCGGGCGGGATTGAGCGGCGAACCGGCGTTGAAGGAGAACGAGATGATGATGAGGAAGACCACGTGACCCAGCAGAAACGGCGCCAATCCGCTGGAGACTTTAGCGTTGCGGGGGTCAAGGATGGCGAAGGACGAAATCAGCATGAGACTCGTGTCCAGGATCTATGTGAGAGAAGGAGGAGGGGGGATAGAAGGGTAGTGGCAGGGATATACACAAGAAGAGAGAGCAGTAGAGGGGATGGAGAGAGAAAAAGGGAAAGCGAGGAAAGAGAGAGGTGAGGGAAAAGAGAGAGGGGAAGAGAGGAGAGATTGAGAGAGAGAGAGAGAGAGAGAGAGAGAGAGACACACACACACACAGACACAGAGAAAGAGAGATAGAGAGAGAGACACACACAGAGAGACACAGAGAGAGAGATAGAGAGAGATAGAGAGAGAGAGAGAGAGAGAGAGAGAGAGAGAGAGAGAGAGAGGGGGGGGGGGAGAGAGAGAGCGAGAGAGAGAGAGGGGGGGGGCGAGGAGGGAAAATGGACCCATGAATATCAAATCGAACGAGACATTTATTACGTAGTGCTCAATGCCTTCATTTCAAATAATCACTTAATTATTTAAGCAAAGATGCCCAATCCTAAACATGGTTTGTCTAGGGATATAAGTACGTCCGGTCAAACCCCTTAGTATAGGAACATGAATGTATCAACGAATGTGAAATACTGAATGGAGCAGCAAGAACAAGCCAAAATGAATTGGAAATCATTATGTAATCACATACTTCGAATTCTAACATGATATGAACGACTTTTATCGTGTACTATTACTGCTGTCTCAATTATTTTCGTTGTAGTTGCCAATGAAAGGTGTGGTGAAGATTGTACATGTCACCGCCGCCGCCCCCTCCCCTTCCCCCTCCCCCCCCCCCCCTTTACCGTTATTTTCGCCCCTGTGGGTAGATCAAAATGGCCCAGTAGGACCCTGCCTTGCCTGCTCCATGAAGCCGGTGAGGTACGGGAGGTAGGGTTGCGGGTAGGTGCTGAAGATGCGCCCTGTCCCGTTGGCTCCCAGCACCTGCCTCGTTCCGCCGTCAAACTCATTGAGAGCAGCTGTATGGAAGAACGGGGACAGTAATCTCTTTAACCATTTACTTGTCAGAACACTCTTGCTCTCTGGGGATTGTGTGAAGTACGTGCTAGAAAGTGACATGTGGCATTGAAAGAGTTCATGTTTCTCACATCTAGAAAAAAAGATCAGAGAGAGAGAGAGAGAGAGATAGAGAGAGAGAGAGAGAGAGAGAGAGAGAGAGAGAGAGGGAGGGGAGGGGGGAGGGGAGGGGAGGGGGGAGGGGAGGGGGAGAAAACATAAAAAAGACTGATGGTCATACAAATGAAATATGTGACTTGTATAAATAAGTCTTTAGATTGTCTTCTGTTCTTGATAATATAATATTACCAAATAAACTTGTACCATTGTTTGATCAAGGGACGCGAGGGCGAATACAATTAGGAAACAAAAACATACTAAGACCATTTGATCAGGTTCAGTGGCAATCATGAAACTTTTTTTTCCAAATGACAAAGAGAAAGTGAGAGTCGATGATGGGTGATACAATAATAATTCATACGCCTACGCGTGAGGAAACAACGGTAATGAGGATCATTGAACAACTCCGTGAAAAAAAAAACTAATGAAAAATCTTGTAAATACAAGTTACCAGGCAAAAATGCTTTAAACAATATCGAACATTATTTTGAGAAAATCAATGATCCAAGGTTGGGAGAAGCTGAGAAGAGAGGACAAGAGAGATGGTGAATAGGGGGATGGTGGGGAAAATGCGGGAATATTTTCCCCTTCTTACGCAGATAAACGCCGTAGACGGAGAACGCCGCACAGAGAGCGCCAGTAAGCTGGGCCGTAAAGTAGATGGGCACCTTCCACCAGGGAATTATACCAGCAGCAGCCACGCCCGCGGTGATGGAGGGGTTTACGTGCCCCCCTGTACGGAAACAGGCATGGACAACGGACTCTTCAATGTAATATATCTGGTATCGATGGGGGTCGATGTCTATTGAATTTATAAGAATGCTAGCAGTAACATCTCCTTGAAGGTAGAGATGCATTGCGCGTGTGCAGATCGATTAGTCACTTGGTCTTCATGTTGCCATCGATCTTCCGTTCTGGATGGATCGCTCCGTTTTTGTAGCGTCGTATAGTTGAATTTAGATTTTCAAATGGCACTGCCCTCCCTCATATTGAAAACTGACCAGTGTCTGCATACATACCGCGATAAACTATTCTTCTCGATGACCCGTTGTTTTCTTAATTATGCAAGCTTTCAGTGTATGTCTGTTTAATTATTGCGATATACCTTTGTTAGACGATGTGTGGGCCTCATATATTTAGGCCTGTATCTGATGATCGATTTTTGCATATAAGTGTCAGTATAGCCGTTTACATGTATACATGTATTTTCACCTTGAAAACAATCTTTAAAAAGATATGCATTTGAATTTGCATTTGATACCTGATACTCCCAGCGAGATGTAGACACCTAGCCCGACACCGCTGCCCACGGCCCAGGCGACGTGGAAGACGGACGCGGGGAGAGTCCGGGCGAAAGTGGCCTGAGCCGCCGCTCCGTCCGTAAAACACTGGAGAACACAATGATAATAGACAACACCGTGATCGAGAGCCGTAACATTGGCCATGGACTAGCTTGGTTCCAGGTTGTTGGAGATTTTAAATCCAAATTATAATATTCACTAAACAGGACCCTGTTGCATATCATATTTTTTAATCAGTGGCGAATTTAAAAGGGGGGGGGGGGCACATCCGACCCGTGCCCCCCTTTTGAAACCAAAGTGTAGAAAATGAGGCCCTTATTTGTTTATTATATGTCAGTGTGCCCCCCCCCCCCCAACTTTTGAAGTGAGGAGCTTCTTTTTCTTTTCTTTTTGTAGTCATCACGCCTCCGAGGAAGTAGTGAGGACCTCTTATGTCATTTTTTGGTCATCACGCGATTTTCTCCGACCAAACATATTTTTCTAAATGTGCCCCCCCCCCCCTTTCCCAACATCCTGGATCCGTCCGTGATTTTAATTGTTGTAACTTACCATTAACCCTTTATGTGTTCACTTATGAACCCCTGCATGTGCGCCGCATTGTTTTGAGAATGCAGAGATTTCACACAATCCCGACAGGGGAGCATTACAAATCAGGCGTGAGGCTTGCACTGGATTGTTTTAGGGAAACTGTTACGTAACAAAGTGGTGAAAAATTTAATTGGATTTCTAGTCATATTTGTTCGACCCACTTACTTTTAATATGTGTCTAATGCAATGAAGAATCAACACTGGGTAATGTTGTTATGAATCTTTTTATCGTATCCTCCCCTAACACCTAATTTCAGTTTTTTTTTTCAAAGTAAACACAACAAAAAAAGTAAGTCCCCCCCCCCCCCTAAGCAAAATAACTTTTTATCGTAGAAGTTTTGGGCAAAATAATTTGTCAGGATTGTTCCTTAACTTCTTGACTAACTTCTGTGTGAAAATCACATTCATCCAATTAGTCATGCATGAGTGGACAAATTTTAAAGGCAAAAATGTCACTTTTCAAACGTCACAAGGGTAATTGCTTATGCCGTTTTAACAATACATTTTGGCATTTTTTGTGCAATTTTTAAAGTGTTTTCACTCAACCATGACACGAAAATGACATCTGATGCTTACATAAGAGGTCATATCACATCTTTGTCAAAATATCCAGTTTTATTTTTTCACCAAAATCAAGTTGTTTTTTTTCAAGTTTCAAACTCAAGAGAGATGAGTTTTTGTTAAACGGTGCTCACTCAACCAGAACAATTGGTTTAGTGTCGGGATAAATATTAGTGCATCGAGAGATGGATGGTAAACATTAAAAAGGACACAAATCATGCACCAGAAATGTAATTCATCAAAAATTCATATGACAAAATCCCAAAATCACCCTTGGGACTTGTGTACACAATCACTATGCACACAATAATTATTATCGGCTGAACTTCGAATGTGTAATGGATTCGTGAATGCGAAGTGAACCTGCCAACACACAAGCACGTTTAGCCTAGGTACTAGGCTGTGAGGTGCATGGACACAACCCAGTCTGTTAACAACTATGTCTGGTAACACAGACTATGCCCCAATCCTATCCTCGCTCCTCCAAAAGAAGGAGCTTTGACGTCCTTAGGGCGTAGTCTGGGTTACCAGACATAGTTGTTAACAGACTGGGTTGGTGTCGATCCATGCGCTGCGCAGCCTAGTACCTAGCCTAAAGCACGTTAAGTGTTAAGCTAGAAGGAGTTAATACCCTTAACCGGATATCTCCGTTAAAACGAACCCGATGAAAATAACAAAACACGACGAAAAGTAAGTACCACGAAGTTTATCTCCAAACACTGACCCATGTTGCGGATGTCATATTCGGAAGGTCGAATGTTCAATAGCTTATCCTGTTGACTTTGCACTAAGTCATGCATGGAGGACGTGTCCTTGTGACTATAAAATTACTGTCAATAGTAAGTCGTGTATATATGTGGTTCATGCTTACTTAAATACATGTAGCTTTATTCGTGTGTGCTTTGATCAAATTCTGTTGATAATACAACACACGAGATACATTCAGCTAGTACGCATTATGTGTGGGCCTACTTGAATACATAGCAAAATGGTGGGTGTGTTTCTTTACAATTTATTATAAACCAGGGCTTTGCCGCTTATAAGTTTAGTGCACCATTGCAACATGCTTTAGGCTACAAATTGTAGAATAATAAGTTGTCAAATCCTGAGTGTGAGATATGGACCTGGTGGAAAAGGTTATATTTTACGAGGTGAAGTTTGAATAGATGTACAGGTAGGTTGATAAGACTATATAACGTATAGCCTGGAGATGATAAAATGATCTTACCAGATAAAGTCGGCAAAATGTGGGCTTGAGACTACACTACTGAATGTGGAGAATAGATTTGTCTCAAACGAGGATCACTTTACTTTCGAATTTAGCGGTGCACATCTAACGGTGTGATACTGTAGTGCAAATTCAAGCCGTTACAAAATATGATTAATCGAGTTGAGGTACGAAAAGGTAAGAAAAGATGTTTTTTTTTTTTTTTTTTTTTTTTTTTTTTTTTTGGGGGGGGGGGTAGATGAAAAGAAGGAATGTATAGGAGATGATCAATCCGAACAGAGCGGAGAATATGAGGAAGGGGGGGGGGGGGGTGGTTACATCATGGTGGATGAAGAAGAAATAGTTAAAGGAAAGAAAAAACCAAAATGAAGCATATTGGACTGAAGAACAGAAAAAGAAAATGAGGGTGACAACAATCCAGGGTAATGGAAAAGAATGACCTGGGCCCAGTAACACAAAGATTTGCAACATGGCAATAATAAGCCCATCCATGTCCTTTCATAGCTTATATTCTCTTGTCTTTTGCACTAGCGCCCCCACTCGAATCCGGTGGGTTATCGAGTCTCGCTATCGCTGGTATCGGCGTGTCGGTGATCGTGTTCTGCATGGCTATCGTAATGGCGATCATCGCGCTTGTCCAGAACATTCGCAACCGCCGTATGATGAGGCGATACGAAGAGGAGGTGGCGCGGGACATGAAGTTGAACCCGTACTCGACGTCCAACCCATCTATTGACGACATGATGCTGGCGACGACCAAACGACCTCAGGAGGGCGATGTCGGGCTTGGTGGGAAAGTGTTTGGGCGGAAACGGTCGTCAAAAGTTGCGCCAATATTACAGGATAAAAATGATGTGCCGGACTAAAGTGTGTTTATTTCGATCTGTATTTTATTAATTATCTATGCTTTCATAAGGATTATGTCCATACCGTCCAATAATCATAATGGCCCGTATTTACAGCCGTGGTTAAACTTCGACCGCGTACTAAACGTAGACTAACTTTATGGGGAACAAAATAAATCAGCTGATGCCAACACAAAATCGATTTTTATCACATAATCACTAAAATGAGTGATTTCAATTAACCGCTGTAAGGATTATGTGGACAAAATCAATTTATATTGAATCAATGATAATGTTCCAGTTTGTTTTATTTGGCGTCCCATAAAGTAAATTACAGGTTAAGTCCAAACTCCAGTTCAGAATACGGGTCATCACGTAAAAGATATATGTACTAGTGAAGTCGTTGTGTACGAGCAAGATTTATATTTTCTGCGTTTACAGATGATATTGCGTGTGTTCACACAAGTATACTATCCCCCACCAACATAATAGAAAGTGTAAGTCTATCCTTCTCCCTCTCTCTTCCTTTATAGCTGTGTCTGTTTTCTTCATGCTGTAATTTGGTTCTGTTTAGGAAGAATAGTTGCATGTATCACACATGAGCTATAACAATTTCTTTGTGCATGGAATGGCCTTGGAAAAGTAAGAGTGACGTTTATGACGTGATATTTGTTAAATAACGACACGAAACTGAAAACTCTCCATTATTGCGTGTATTTTGAAACGTGTGAATGTAGATATAATTTGTGTGTGAGTGTACTTGTTTGGACGTGTGCGTTAGGGGGAGGGGTAGTTAAAAAAAGTAGTTGTGTGTTTTATCTAGCGAAGTGCGTGAAGGTTATTGATATTATTCATACGTTAATCGACTGATACAGATTCAACCAAATTGCGTTATATATATTGTGTGTGAGTGTACGTCTTTGGATGTGTGCAGTAAGGGTCCGGGTGTGGAGGGCGGAGTAGGGAGAAGGGAAGCGGGGGGGGGGGGGGGGGGGGGCAATAAAAGTTGTTGTGTGTTTTTTTTTCTGACTAAGTACATGTAGGCTATTGATATTATTCATACGTCAATCAACTGGTACAGATTAGAAAAAAACCCTGCATTGTATATAATTGCATGATAAAATATTTATTTCAGACTTTTCCATGGGAAAATGTAATACTTTGCGTTATTTTGATCTAAATATTTAGATACAGACACATTATACGTCAAAATAGCAGCAACCACCGTAAATACTGTAAAACCATGAATCTAAAGTGATGTGTACTGATATTGCAAAGAAATAAAACATAAATAGACTACATAAAAACATTCGATTAAATTATCGTTTTCTTCGTGATCATGTACCTAGCCTTTGCCATGTATATATAGTTCCTGATGTAGTTTTCACGTATATATATAATATATACATATATAGTTCCTGATGTAGTTTTCACGTATATATATAATATATATATATATATAGTTCCTGATGTAGTTTTCACGTATATATATATATGGTTCCTGATGTAGTTTTCACGTATATATATATATGGTTCCTGATGTAGTTTTCACGTGTATCTATAGTTCCTGATGAACTTTTCACGTATTTTCCGTCAAACAATATTGTACTAAGCAAACAACAATACATGAACCGCTTTGACCATACTGATAATCATTGACGGCGTTAAAGAGAACTACTAAATATGGCAGTAAAATATAATATTATACGAGCTAAGAAGGACTCTAGATATTACGAGCTTCGCTAATAAGGCTAATGCGAAAATATACACACAACTATTAAATCAATTTAAGAGATGGTGTATTGCATATCAATCATTCTATTTACATCTGAATTTGAACCAAAGTACACTTTCTTGTGAGTGTATAACACAGAAGCGCTTGACTGAGAACATCAAAGTTCAAAGTTCAACGGTAGGCAACACGACATGGAGCTTCTTCGACAAAAAGATGACTAATTTTTGGCAAAGTAATGTAGCATCTTCATCAAGAGAATGATTACATCCAAATAACGTTCATACGGTGTGAACAATGAACAATAAACATAACAAAAAAGTATACTGATTCAAGCTCAGATATTTCACATAAGAGTAATAAGTACGGGAGTAAATATCCCTTGATTAGATAGGCATAAACATTTCATTATCATAATGATACAGGGTATTCAATCTTCACTTTAATTAGCGCCCACTGCCTTGTTGCTGATTATATATCGTCAGTTTATCCATACAATATATTTCCCTGGTACTGCTGGTATATGTAGTTAAAACAGATATTCATTTCATGAATATGTTAAAACCACATAATTTTGTTCTTTGATGTATAACTGCGGATAAGTATACTTAGTATATTCTGCCATCACATAGTGAACACGTGGACACCACTCACATGTTAAAAAACACAAAACCTGAAACAAACAAAACACGAAAATAAACATTGTATCGATTTTCATGTTGAAAAAACTAGAAAGAGCCAGGTAATCATTAAAACATCAAAGCGTTGGCATATTTATATTTGAAGGGTTACTAAATGAGAAAAATGAGTTCCCACTTATCTATGTAAAATTATCCACTAAAACGAATTTCACATTTGCTTGCCGCAATGAAGTCTCATTTTGACGAAAATTGAAAAAAAAAACCGCACACCTCCAAGTGACGTCAGAGGAGTCATATGCCATAAAAGACTCCGCTGTTAAACTTAGATCAACACATCCCTGCTTAGATTGTACGGAAGTCAACAATAGACCATTTTCGTAATGTGTTCACAACTTTTCCCCTAACTGCGTAGTAACACGTTATTGAATTCACCTGTATCTTTTCGTTCAGATTCAATGGATGGAAAACACTTAGTTATTGCTACTCGGGCAAACCTCGGACAAGCTTTGGGGTTCCTATTGGTAAGGTATTGCCTGAACGGCGTGAATAAAATTTGCATACATAACGAAAAGGGTCTATTAGAAATTATTGTTGACTTCCGTACAATGTAAGTTTAACAGCGGAGTCTTTTATGGCATTAGACTCCTCTGACGTCACTTGGAGATGTGATTTTTTTCTTCTTCAAATTTTCGTCAAAATGAGACTTTATTGCGGCAAACAAATGTGAAATTCGTTATTAATGGATAATTTTACATAGATTAGTGGGAACTTATTTTCCTAATTTAGTACCCTGTAAACATCATTCCTTAAAGGCCTACACGCTTGAGCACCATTCAAGAATTCTCACTCCGTAGCAGGTACGTTTTTTTAACGTCCTATTTCACAGTCCGGGGACTGAATTGAGACGGATGTTATAATCATAGACCTAGTCGTTGGATACAAAAACATTATCATGCACGTATATTATGTGCACCATCTCCACTCATTGGGGAATATTTCTTACTTGCTGCACGATATCGGCGCTGGTTCAGGAAAAGTCACATAATTGCCTACCTCTACAGTATTTTGCTGAAGGACACAAAATAGCATTGGTGGGCTTGAACCTCGGACCTCGAGATCTGCAGTTATACTTCACAACCACTACTGCACCACGACATCTTCAGTGTGGTTCTCATAGTCGCGTTGGCCGAGAAATGGTGAACAGTGTGGCGTGAGAAGCTACATTATAAGGGCGTGTCCTCGTCTTCGGTGGTTTTCGATGGGAGATCCTTATCCCCTATATCTGAGCTAGATGCTTCATTCTCCGTACCCTCCACATGTTCAGCCTTTTCATTAACCCACACTGAAAATGAAAGACAAGATCATGCAGATATTTTGGGAATGTGTTTTGAGATAATGTTAATCATACACTTTCTCTACATAAATGAAATTGAGAAAGCATGGAAGATGAAATCTGAGATTGATAGGAAGAGAGAGAGAGAGAGAGAGAGAGAGAGAGAGAGAGAGAGAGAGAGAGAGAGAGAAAGAGACGAGGAGGAATATGAGAGAAGAGAGAGAGTGAGATAGATAGATAGATAGATAAAGAGAGAGAGAGAGAGAGAGAGAGAGAGAGAGAGAGAGAGAGAGAGAGAGAAGGGGGGGGGGTTAGGGAGTAACAGTACCATTGTGTTATACATTTATTTATATTAACCCTTTGAGTGCTAGAAAAGTGTCGTTCTAAGCCAATGAGATTTGTTTATATTTCTTTTAAAGAAGGCACACATAACGAATTCTGTCCACACCATCAAGCAGAAGAAGTCACCTGAAACTCATTGGTCAATACGTTCAAGATGCAACTGGAACTTGTCAGATTTAAATCAATCCTGTACAAAGTCATAACCCAGGTAAAGACACTTTTTTTATAAAGAAAAGAAATGGAAGGCCGAAACATGGTTATGTTCATGTGACATGAACATTCGAGGAGACTCACGTATGCTTCTCTTTGTCATCTTGTGCAAAAGCGACCCCCGTTTTTTGTAACAAACATTTAACGACACCATCTAAGCCTTACCTTGCGCGTTCCCGACATCAGCGACATCGCCATCGAAGTCATTCTCTGCTTCCAGCGGGTGCTGGTACTCGACCATGAGGAGGTACAACCACGTGCCAAAGGCTGCCCCTATAAGGGGCGCGATGGCCCCAGCGATCCACCACGGACCACCATCCACCCGGCCGCCACTAGGAGAGTAAGAAAGAAAAGGAAGGAAATGATGAAAGAGAGAAAGAGAGAGAGAGAGAGAAAGAGGGAGAGAGAGAGAGGGAGAGAGAGAGAGAGAGAGAGAGAGAGAGAGAGAGAGAGTAATCAACTGACAAATAGGGGGAGGGATCGAGGGGAAGAGACAGAGAGAGAAACAGTTAGAGAGAAAGAGGGAGAGAGAGAGAGAGAGAGAGAGAGAGAGAGAGAGAGAGGGGGGGGGGGTACGCGGGAGACCAAAGGAAAGGAGGGGGAGAGAGAGACAGAGAGAGACAGAGAGAGAGAGAGAGAGAGAGAGAGAGAGCAATCAACTGACAAATAGGAGGAGGATCGAGGGCAAGAGACAGAGAAACAGTCAGAGAGAGAGAGAGAGAGAGAGGAAACAAATTTTTGTCAGCACAACCGATAACTTTTCACATTTAATTTGTGCCGACAAAATATCTCTCAGACAGTTTTTGCCCGCCCCCTCCCTTTCTCTCTCTCTCTCTCTACGACAGTTATCCTTTACCACATCTTACCCCATCTTTCCTCCTCTTTATCTATCATTCCCCGAATACCTGACTACAAACATGACAAATTGCCAACGACCACCCATTACTGCCAGCCCATATTTATTCCACACAGACATCAGTATAGACCGTTACGTACGTCCAGACAGTACTGTCATATCCCACGGCAGTGCAGACGATCCTCCCGGCCAGGTCGCGGGCCGGGTTGAGCGGCGAACCGGCGTTGAAGGCGAACGAGATGATGATGAGGAAGACCACGTGACCCAGCAGAAACGGCGCCAATCCGCTGGAGACGTTAGCGTTGCGGCGGTCAAGGATGGCGAAGGACGAAATCAGCATGAGACTCGTGTCCAGGATCTATGTGAGAGAAGGAGGAGGGGAGATAGAAGGGTAGTGGCAGGGATATACACACGAAGAGAGAGAAGAAGAGGGGATGGAGAGAGAGAAAGGGAACGAGAGGAAAGAGAGAGATGAGGGAAAAGAGAGAGGGAAAGATTAAAAAAAAAAGAGAGAGGGGAAGAGAGGAGAGAGTGAGAGAGAGAGAGAGAGAGAGACACAGAGAGAGATAGATAGAGAGAGAGAGAGAGAGAGGGAGAGAGAGAGAGAGAGAGGGAGAGAGAGAGAGAGAGAGAGAGAGAGAGAGGGGGGGGGGAGGGAAAATGGACCAATGAATATCAAATCGAACGAGACATTTATTACGTAGTGCTCAATGCCTTCATATCATATAATCACTCAATTATTTAAGCACATATGCTCAATCCTAAACATGGTTTGTCCAGGGATATAAGTACGTCCGGTCCAACCCCTTAGTATAGGAACATGAATGTATCAACGAATGTGAAATAATAAATGGAGCAGCAAAAACAAGCCAAAACGAATTGGAAATGATTAATACATGTAATCACATACTTCGAATTCTAACATGATATGAACGACTTTTATCGTGTACTGTTACTGCTGTCTCGGTTATTTTCGTTGTAGTTACCACTGAAAAGTGTGGGGAAGATTGTACACGTCACCGCCGCCGCCCTCCCCCTCCCCCCCCTTCTACTACTTTTTTCGCCCCTGTGGGTAGGTCAAAATGGCCCAGTAGGACCCTGCCTTGCCTGCTCCATGAAGCCGGTGAAGTAGGGGAGGTAGGGTTGCGGGTAGGTGCTGAAGATGCGCCCGGTCCCGTTGGCTCCTAGCACCTGCCTCGTTCCGCCGTCAAACTCATTGAGAGCAGCTGTATGGAAGAACGGGGACAGTAATCTCTTTAACCATTTACTTGTCAGTACACTCTTGCTCTCTGGGGATTGTGTGAAATACGTGCTAGAAAGTTACATGTGGCGTTGAAAGAGTTCATGTTTCTCACATCTAGAAAAAAAGATCAGAGAGAGAGAGAGAGAGAGAGATAGATAGAGAGAGAGAGAGAGGGAGGGAGGGGAGGGGGGAGGGGAGGGGGAGAAAACATCAAAAAGACTGATGGTCATACAAATGAAATATGTGACTTGTATAAATAAGTCTTTAGATTGTCTTCTGTTCTTGATAATGTAATATTAACAAATAAACTTGTACCATTGTTTGATCAAGGGACGCGAGGGTGAATACAAAAAGGAAACAAAAACATACTAGACCATTTGATCAGGTTCAGTGACAATCATGAAACATTTTGCAAATGACAAAGAGAAAGTGAGAGTCGATGATGGGTGATAAAATAATAATTCATACGCCTACGCGTGAGGAAATAACGGTAATGAGGATCATTGAACAACTCCGTGAAAAAAAAAAACTAATGAAAAATCGTGTAAATACAAGTTACCCGGCAAAAATGCTTTAAACAATATCAAACATTATTTTGAGAAAATCAATGATCCAAGGTTGGGAGAAGTTGAGAAGAGAGGACAAGAGAGATGGTGAATAGGGGGATGGTGGGGAAAATGCGGGAATTATTTTCCCCTTCTTACGCAGATAAACGCCGTAGACGGAAAACGCCGCACAGAGAGCGCCAGTAAGCTGGGCCGTAAAGTAGATGGGCACCTTCCACCAGGGAATTATACCAGCAGCAGCCACACCCGCGGTGATGGAGGGGTTTACGTGCCCCCCTGTACGGAAACAGGCATGGACAACGAACTCTTCAATGTAATATATGTGGTATCGATGGGGGTCGATGTCTATTGAATTTATAAGAATGCTAGCAGTAACATCTCCTTGAAGGTAGAGATGCATTGCGCGTGTGCAGATCGATTAGTCACTGGGTCTTCATGTTGCCATCGATCTTCCGTTTTGGATGGATCGCTCCGTTTTTGTAGCGTCGGATAGTTGAATTTAGATTTTCAAATGGCACTGCCCTCCCTCATATTGAAAATTGACCAGTGTCTGCATACATACCGCGATAAACTATTCTTCTCGATGACCCGTTGTTTTCTTAATTATGCAAGCTTCCAGTGTATGTCTGTTTAATTATTGCGATATACCTTTGTTAGACGATGTGTGGGACTCATATATTTAGGGCTGTATCTGATGATCGATTTTTACATATAAGTGTCAGTACAGCCGTTTACATGTATACCTGTATTTTCACCTTGAGAACAATCTTTCAAAAGATATGCATTTGAATTTGCATTTGATACCTGATACTCCCAGCGAGATGTAGACACCTAGCCCGACACCGCTGCCCACGGCCCAGGCGACGTGGAAGACGGACGCGGGGAGAGTCCGGGCGAAAGTGGCCTGAGCCGCCGCTCCGTTAGTAAAACACTAGGGAACACAATGATAATAGACAACTCCGTGATCGAGGGACGTAACATTGACCATGGACTAGCTTGGGTTCCAAGCTGTATATTCACTCAACAGGACCCTGTTGCATATCACATGTCTAATCAGTGGCGGATTTAGGGGGGGGGGGGGGGGCACATCTGCTCCCCCTTTCGAAACCAAAGTGTAAAAATGAGGCCCTTTTTGCTTATTATGATAGACAACATCGTGATCGAGTTCCTCAAGGGTAATTGTTTATGCCGTTTTAACAATACATTTTGGCATTTTTTTGTGCAATTTTAAAAGTGTTTTGACTCAACCATGACACGAAAATGACATCTTATGCTTACATAATAGGTCATGTTACATCTTTGTAAAAATATCCAGAGTTTTATTTTTTCACCAAACTCAAGTTTTTTTTTAAGTTTTACACTCAAGAGGGATGAGTACTTGTTAAACGGTGCTCACTTAACCAGAACAATGGGTTTAGTGTCGGGATAGATATTAGTGCATCGAGAGATGGATGATAAACATTAAAAGCACATAAATCATGCACCAGAAATGGAATTCATCAATAATTCATATGACAAAATCCCAAAATTACCCTTGTGACTTGTGTACACAATCACTATGCACACAATAATTATTATCGGCTGAACTTCGAATGTGTAATGGATTCGTGAATGCGAAGTGAACCCGCCAACACACAAGCACGTTTAACCTAGGTACTAGGCTGTGAGGTGCATGGACACAACCAAGTCTGTTAACAACTATGTCTGGTAACACAGACTATGCCCCAATCCTATCCACGCTCCTCCAAAAGAAGGAGCTTTGACGTCATTAGGGCGTAGTCTGGGTTACCAGACATAGTTGTTAACAGACTGGGTTGGTGTCGATCCATGCACCTCACAGCCTGGTACCTAGCCTAAAGCACGTTAAGAGTTAAGCTAGTCACCTTCGACTTGTCCATATCCTTTTACCCTTTGAATGCCAGGCAAAATCACGCCCTCTGAGATTTGTGTGTATTACCTAGGCAAACATGCACCAATGGCACATAACGGGAGTTAATACCCTTTACCGGATATCTCCATTAAAACGAACCCGATGAAAATAACAAAACACGACGAAAAGTAAATACCACGAAGTTTATCTCCAAACACTGACCCATGTTGCGGATGTCATATTCGGAAGGTTGAACGTTCAATAGCTTATCCTGTTGACTTTACACTAAGTCATGCATGGAGGACGTGTCCTTGTGACTATAAATACATACTACTGTCAATAGTAAGTCGTGTTTATATGTGGTTCATGCTTACTTAAATACATGTAGCTTTATTCATGTGTGCTTTGATCAAATTCTGTTGATAATACGACACACGAGATACATTCAGCTAGTTCGCATTATGTGTAGGCCTACACAAAGCAAAATGGTGGGTGTGTTTCTTTACAATTTATTATAACCCAGGGCTTTGCCGCTCTAAGTTTAGTGCACCATTGCAACATGCTTTAGGCTACAAATGGTAGAATAATAAGCCGGGATAATAAGTTGTCAAATCCTGAGTGTGAGATATGGACCTGGTGGAAAAGGTTATATTTTACGAGGTGAAGTTTGAATAGATGTACAGGTAGGTTTATAAGACTATATAACGTATAGCCTGGAGATGATAAAATTATCTTACCAGATAAAGTCTGCAAAAGGTGGGCTGGAGACTAACTTATTATACGCTACTAAATGTGGAGAATGGATTTGTCTCAAACGAGGATCACTTTACCTTCGAATTTAGCGGTGCACATCTAACGGTGTGATACTGTAGTGCAAATTCAAGCCGTTACAAAATATGATTAAACGAGTTGAGGTACCAAAGGTTTTTTTTTTTTTTTTTTTTTTGGGGGGGGGGGGGGGTAAGATGAAAAGAAGGAATGTATAGGAGATGATCAATCCGAACAGAGCGGAGAATATGAGGAGAAGAGGTGGGTGAAGAAGAAATAGTTAAAGGAAAGAAAAAAACAAACAAAATGAAGCATATTGGATTGAAGAACAGAAAAACAAAATGAGGGTGACAACAATCCAGGGTAATGGAAAAGAATGACCTGACCACGTAACACAAAGATTGCAACATGGCAATGGGCAATCAAAATCATTGCATGCGCTTTTTGTTCAAAGAACTGACGAGTAACCACTCAGAATTCGTCTTTCAAATTTGCAATTGATCGCAAACCTTTGTGTTACGGGGCCCAGAAGTAAAACAACAATAATGAGACGAGGAGGAGGAGGAGGAGGAGGAGGAGGAGGAGGAAGAAGAAGAAGAAGAAGAAGAAGAAGAAGAAGAAGAAGAAGAAGAAGAAGAAGAAGAAGAAGAAGAAGACGAAGAAGAAGAAGAAGAAGAAGAAGAAGAAGAAGAAGAAGAAGAAGAAGGTGAAAAAGGGAAAAAAGATAGAGAAAACAAAAAATAAGTATTGCGGAATGAAGGAGGGGTGATAATAATTCAGGGAAAAGGGAAGGGATATTAATGATGAACAATACTTACTACCAGAACAAAAGTTCCCAATATCTCAGCAAGGGCAATCCGAACCAGATCGTTGCGGATATTTACTGCTTGTCGAATCTTCCTGTGCCAGATCGTAGCCATGTCCGTACAGGGGGCGAAACTCGTTCTTGAGCAAATTTCATAGGCAAGAAAGTCCGCTGTCACATGATTTTATCACCTCCTCAGGCCTCCTTGAAATTTCCTTTTTAATAATAATGATGATGATACGTAAGATTTCCACAACGCCATTTTCTATTTCGATTTGATGCTCTTAGAAAGGCGCTTTACAACATAAAACGATCACAAAATATGACAATCTTAACAGAAAAGAAAGGTGAACATCTGTCTTAAAAACACATAATTAAACAAATGAGTCTTTAACTCTTTGTGTGCCACGTGTGCTTCTTCCCACAATACACACAAACCCCATAGAGCAAAAGTTTGTTTGGCACACAAAGGGTTAAAGGGAAAGTCTGCTCTAGAGTTAAGTTGGTATTGATAAAACCAGAAACATCACGAGGGAAGGTTTGAAGAAGTCCGTCAAAGGATAAGAAAATTACGATTTTTTTAAAGTTTTGATTTTGTGACGTCACGCGAGATGCTCGCCCATACATTTTTTTCAAAATGCCCATTTTCTCTAAACGATATTCATCATTTAATGTATCCTTACATACACGTTTTGCCTCAATGAAAAAGATGTATTCCTTCATCAACATAAAGCCCGGCTCACACCTTTGCGTTTTTAGCTTGCGTTCAGCTGCGTATTGCCCGAACGCAGACAAACGCAACACAACGCGATTAAACGAGCTAATACGAGGTCAATACGCAGACCAACGTAGAAGCATTGCGTTCTAGCTCGCTAGTTTGAATTATTTTCAAACTTCCGCAACTGAACGCAAGAGAAAAATCCATACGAGCAAAGACGAGTGGCAACCACCTGATGCGAGCAAGGACGAGCAACAGCGAGCAGCTTAATGCAGGCCAACGCAGCGATATTTTGAGCTGCGTTTCACTGCCTGAAGCTGCGTTACCGGCTCGACTTACCTCGACTTACCTCGCTTTAGCTCGCATCAACGCGTATCTCGTTGCGTTATACCTCGTACGCTGTTCGCAACAACAAGGACCGTTACGGATGTAGCTCGATCCACTGCGTTCGTCTTGGATCTTAACTGCGAGTCTAGCTCGTCTTTTGCTCGTTTTACCTCGTCCCTGCTCATTTTAGCTCGTTCCTGCTCGCTTTGGCTAACCAGCACTGCGGATATCTGCCTGAACATTAATTGAGGAACTCGTTTATTTTAACAATCGTACACAACCACGTGATCCTTTCCACAAGACATGACAATTGGCACAATCGGAGTGCATGTGGACAAAAAAAAAGAGAGAGAAAAAGAATCAGGCCTAGCAGGTACACCTTTAACATTGTGTATTCTCACATATTTATGAAGCATTTTCATTAAAAAAAATCAATTGAGAGAACAAGAGCTTTAATACACAGTTAGATATAAATTCAGAATTTAGGTAATTTGATTTTGAAAGGATCAAAATGTTGACAATTTAATGACGACATGACATTGCGTTCGACAAAGCTATTTCATTTTTTGTTTAAATCTAGAAAAAAACCCCAAGTCAGGCAGTATCATTATTACTAGGTGTTGTTCAGACAATCATTTAAAATAACCAGACGTAAAGTATCTTGTGTTTTTCTTCTCGCCTAGCAACAGGAATGTTGCCAGGCAACACGGATAACGAGATCTGACTAGTACCACAAAATGATCATCACCGCTGCAATATATGACCACACGTGTACGCAGTACAGCGAACTGTTACGCCGCGGAACGAGCAGCAGTCGAGATAAAGCGAGTGAATGAGCAGTGAGTCGCGGCGAGACGAGGTAGGGCGAGCGGCTAGCGAGCAACAAACGAGTGGCTAACGAGATAAACACGCAACGTGGCGAGCAAACTTCGTATTGCATCGTACTGCTACGAGCAAAAGCGAGCTAGAGCGAGGTAAAACGCAACCTAAAGCGTCATTTTTCGAAAAAATGTACGAGCTATAACGAGCTTCATACGCAACAATGTGAGGGCTGCCGAATGTTTTTCTGCGTCGTGCTGCGTTTAGGCTGCGTTCGGTTATCGCAGCAATACGCAGCTAAAAACGCAAAGGTGTGAGCCGGGCTTCGCACCAGTCCTCGCACGTGCCGTCACAAATTTACAATTGTAGAAGATCATAACTTTCTTATCCTTTGACGGGTTTTTGTCAAACCTTCACTAGTTTGTTTCTTTCATGCTTAATTTCATTGTGGACTTTCCCTTTAAGTTGCGTTTAAAGGTTACTGAAGGATGCTGGATTCGGAGTTCTTATAAGCTCCTGTGATTGAGCAAAAGCTCTTTCCCCCAACATGCTGAATGATTGAATGAAATCACTAGTATATCCAACCTTATACATATCTGGAAAGCAGGTACATCTCTATACGGCCTGGATTGGATCATTGTCCCAACATATGGCATCAATTTGATTTGATAAGTTGATACAGAATTGGAATAGTATGGGTCTCCAAATATACTTTCCCTTTACACTTGTACATGCAGAGATGTGAACATATGTTTATGAACAGCACTCGTAAAATAATACGTCGGTGATAGCTGAGTGCTTCTTGTACTACACAAAAGAAGCGCATAAAAATGCAATTTCAATGGTGCTATTGTGTCAGTGGTAGTAGTAGTGCGCCTATCATGCTATTGAAACGAACCATTGCGCTCTACAGGCACAACCACAAATGACTGTATCTACATGGAGGTTACGATCGATATAGCAAAAAAAAAAAAAAGAATCTACTCTAAATATACATCAGTACACAGTAACAATCTCACACATTTGTCCTACCGTTGCTTGATGACAGACTTTCGCGGATAGACTTCGAATCACAATACAGGAATAATCAGACATAGCCTGAAATGAGACGACATTTTAAGAGCTCTGCTGGTGGGCAGTCATAGAGTTATATAAACCTAAACGTACGTATTTAACTCTATGTGGGCAGTCCACTGGTGCGCGCAACCGGTATATGACAAAATTGACAAAAGAGGACCTTTACAATGTTTTATGTTCAGGATCGCAAACATTACATTACGAGCTTGAACTTTGAAGCCTCTCTTAGGTCTCAATGTCATCGCAGGAAATTGGCATCTGACCCGTTTCAAGGTTTATCCCCAAGTTTGAATTACTGAGGTAAATGTTGACATGCGTGTGTCTATCCCCAGTCACCGACTGGTCGTGCTGGGTTTATGCGATGCTCTCCCTTTTTTAATAGGACAAATAACTCGGTGTCCGCACCAAATAATTGCGCTTGAATGGTTTTGAATGGGTAGGGAGAGGAGTGATGACGTAACGTATTAAAATAACGGTACTTTTCAATGCAAATAGGCTTGTGTGGTTATAGTGGTAGTTCAATTATAATTACCTAATGCTATTTACATACGCACACGATGTTATGTAATTCTTAGAATCCAACAAAGTCGTATTGATGTACATGTAGTCCCGGCATGTAGTATGGCCAGTGGTACATGTAACGGGCAATAATAGTCATGGTGATGTCGGAGGGCATATACACAGTTATATGTACACAGTATATACACAGTATATTTAGTGATAAAGGTGTAATATTTTGCATACAAAATAAGGAAATTGAATTTACTATGCTCCCGTGTTAAAACAAACAAACAAACAAGAACTCTGTCTTATTCAATACAATATTATCGACTATAAGAAGTGATGGCCACGTTTCTCAACAGGCACACGTTGGCCACGTTTCATGGCAACGTTTCTCAACAGGAAGGGAAGCTGGTCTCCGCCCCCCCCCCCCTTTTAACAAATCCTGGATCCGCCCCTGTATGTATATGACGTAACCCATGGCTAGTATCTCCCCCAGTATGGGCGGAAATCCCGGGGGACGGGGAGGGGGGGGGGGGGGTGGTCGTGTCCCCCCACTAATTCGAAGGGGGACGGACACAATATCAAATGCCCCCCCCCCCCCCACTATGTTCGGTCCTGTACACCGTCAATATGAAATGTCCCCCCCCCCCCCCCCACTATTTTCCGTCTTAGGGTTATCATTGGTGTTATCATTGGGTGCTATCATTGGCGTTATCATTGGGTGCTATCATTGGTGTTATCATTGGGTGTTATCATTTGTGTTATCATTGGGTGCTATCATTGGTGTTATCATTGGGTGTTATCACTGGTGTCGGGAGTCACCGGCGACGGAGTGAGAACAGCCCCTCCCACGGTTGGGTCTCTTTAAAATTTGATGTATGAACATCACTATTTCATGCACCAATGCTTTTTTTTTCTGTTACCAATGCATTCCTCGTTATGTTTTCGTTGATTTATCTGCAGATACACTGATATATCGCTGTTTTCTTTTCTAAACTTGAAATAAGGAGGGGGAGGGGGTCATATGTTTTTGTAACCACCCATTATTTTCTCATTGGCTACTTGTGTAGGGCCTCAGCTGTTAGCCTCAAAGCTAGAGCTCATGTGAGTAACGTGCTGACCGGGCATTGTCGGTGAACGGGGCAGCAAGAGGCTACCATGCCTCACTCAGGTGGAGCTGGGAGTTATGACGGGTGGCAATTTGGCTTCATAATCTTTCTGTAGTTTTGGTGCCATAATGGTTCCTTTTCTTATTTACAATTCCTTTGATAATTGCAATCCGAGCGTAGTCCATCCATGATAGATCCATGGTCAAACAATTTTCCGATGATTTTACGCGTTTCCTATCATATGAGGAAAGACATAAAGGTAAACGATGTGCGTAAACATATGAATACATGCACTTTTTTGCGCCCATGCATGGCCGAGGAATATTCATAATGCTATTACGCACATGCACACGTGCACATTACACACATGCGTGCACATTTACTAGGTGTTAGGGGGAACTTTTTTTCTCGAAATGGTCAGTTTTTTTTCTAGTACAGTGTACCACTGTACATGTACGTGATCCCTTCTTCATTTATTCATTCAATATACTTTTTTTTGTCAGATTTGTTTAATTGTATTCTAGTGTATGTTATGCAATTGTATTGATTATTACATTGTAGGGAGCCAACTATGTTTTATATTTTAGTTGCAATAAATATGTATATATCTTTCGATTCGAGTTGACATTATTACACACTGTGTTTGTATGGAGTGTGTTTTATGTGTTTATGTCCTATAATTTTTAATGTAAATGGCTCTTCTTCTTCTTTTTTTTTTAAGAATATGAATCTGTTTTACTTTTTATCAGGGCCCCATGTTTTTTTTCAGTCCTTCGAAAGGTTGACCAGTATGTATAATGATTTGTTTGGACATGTCATGATGTTTTAATGGAAAATATGCAACAGTGACTCGAAATCAAATGTTGTGGACAAATCTATACCTTATTATGGACACCACATTTGTGCCAGTTCATTTAATTTTAATTTTATATCCAATAGTGATCCTCAAAACAATTTGCAGTACACATCACATGCACAAAGATAACAGATCGAGTATACATTTCTCCTCAAGATGATACACTGTGTAGTAGATATATATTAAAGGGATATTTAACCCTGAAATTATTTTTTGTTTCAATAAAAACAGACACAAATTAGTGAAGGTTTGATGTGAAAATCCATCAAAGGATAAGAAAGTTATGATCTTTTACAGTTTTGATTTTGTGACGTCACGTGCGAGGTGCTCTCCCATATGTTATGTTCAAGTCTTGTTTAAAATGTGCATTTTCTCGAAAAGATGTTTCCTTTGACCTGTGCATTTGATACATCATTGGAAATACATTTTTACACACATGCCTGTATGAAATAAAAAATAATTCCATTGATAAAAACAGAAAAAGAACAATTTATGTAATTATAATGTACACAACATATGCAAGAGCACCTGGCATGTGACGTCACAAAATTGAAATTTTAAAATTTAACAACTTTCTTTTTCTTTGACTGATTTTCGTCAAACCTTCACTAATATGCTTCTTTCATGTTTCTGCTTTTAAAAAACCTAACTTCAGGGTGAACTATTCCTTTAAGTAATAAGGCAGGACAGCATTGTTTGTATGTTTATGGCGCAAATATTCAAACAACACGAACAATATCACCAATTTTCACTTTGGTTAATACATCTCGCGAGACCACGCAAGTTAATTACTTTGGTGAGGCTGTAAACTTATCTTCTCATCAATGTCAATTCAATATCTTAAGACAAAGAACAATGTCAAGCTAGTCTTACGTACCGAAGGTTGTATTTAGATTGGAAAACAAGCTTTTATACGCTATAATAAAACAATAATATAGATTGTTTTAATTTTCACATTTTTAATATCATGACCCTACCCTTAAAACATGGACACTTTCTTTCATTGACATATTCTGGTGCAAAATAAAAACATTGTTCAAGACTCATTTCAGTCAGAGGTGGAACAATGAGCAATACTAGTACAGTAAAAGTTGTTTTACTCATCTGAAATAATTTGCTTCTGATAGCTACTTGGTTTAAATGTGATTATGATATCTAGAACAATTTGACTGCACAAAGAATGTCACTGAATATCCCTGGCTGGAGGTTCCCTTCATTTGATTCCAAGTAATATTTCATTTTCATGAAAAGATACATGACTTAAAGTGTTACTAAATTAGAAAAATAAGTTCCTATTTATCCATGTCAAATTGCCCACTAAAAACGAATTTCACATTCGTTTGCCGCAATAAAGTCTCATTTTGACGCAAATTTGAAAAAAATGCACGCCTCCAATGACGTATGAGAAGTCAAAATGCCATAAATGCCAACGGCGCAAATAAAATGTTTTACTCACGTCATTCAAAAAATATGTTACCAATGGGAACCCCAAAGCTTGTCCGAGGTTTGTCTGAGTAGCAACAACTAATAGATTCAAAGTGCATTCCATCCATCGAATCTGAATGACAAGATACAGGTGAATGCAATAACGTATTACTACGCAGTTAGGGGGAAAGTCGTGAATACATAACAAAAATGGTCTATTGTTGACTTCCGTACAAGCTGCGGAATTTTGACTTCTCATACGTCACTGGAGGTGTGCGTTTTTTCAAATTTTCGTCAAAATTACACTTTATTGCGGCAAACGAATGTGAAATTCGTTTTTAGTGGATAATTTTACATAGATTAGTGGGAACTTTTTTTTCTAATTTAGTAACCCTTTAAGTTTTATTGCAAATCTATTCTGCCCTAATCTGACAAAAGGAAGCAACTAACAAAAAAGACATTTTTTGTAAATGAGCAAAATGTGTCACTTGCATTGGCATCAGTGCAACACCACATCATATTAGATGGAATATCTCGCAGCAAGATTAATATTTCTTGTCCAGATTTTGGCCGTATGTAGGGAATGCCGGGTAAAATCTAAGAATGCCAATAACCCAGATTTGAGTGATTTGTCACTTGCTTCCTTTTGTCAGAGTAGGGCAGCAATGCATTCATAGTTCTAGCGAACTAGCAGTCAATGCTTGGAGGTAGACCTGTGACAATACAAACTCAGAAGTGTATCTCCATGTGTCTGTCCCTCTGTGGTTCTCTCCATGTGTTAACAAAAGTTTGACACTTTGGACAATAATTAGAGCAAAGTGACAAATTTAATCACATTGAAATTCAAACCTCAGAACTCAGATGATATCAGATAGCATCAGAAAATTAGTTCAGAACACAAAAATGCTCAAATGTGCATCAGATATGTTGATCCACTAGTAACTGCCATCATACTGTCATTAATAATTTGTGATGCAGCTGACAGAAAAGACCTTGATCATAGAAATTCAAAGTTAAATGTTCAACACATTACTATAAGAATATCAATACATCAAATGTCACAAAACCCACCCCCCCCCCCCAAAAAAAAAAAAAAAAAAAAAAAAACATCCTTTGACTTCATGGTGTTTAAATTTGAGCTTGATTTGCATTGTAAGGGCTTTTGATTTTATTTTTCGGAAGTGTAAAATAACATCAAGTATTACATGCCCTTAGAATTGGCTCATCAGATTATAAGTTATTGAGATACCAACATCATTCTTGGTGATTTCTTAGTAAAGTGCATTGACTTTTAAGCTCTGACCAATTTGACCCAAATACCAGTACATGTGCAGATACTAAATTTGGAGGAGGTCTGTCCACTGGTTCTTGAGATATCGAGTAAACAAACGAGGTCAGACTGGCACAAACATGAAACTACGAAAAAGGTGTCATAAAAATACCCAATGTTATGCAGTTTACTGGTTATAAAAGTCATTGCTCAAGTGAGATTTTCACTGGTCCAACATTGTCTAATGGGCCAGTGTCAGGCACTCTCAAAGAAAGTTCCCCTACGATCACAGATGTTTGCGCTACTCATGTACTGCATACGGCATATATTTCACTGTTTTTTTATTTTTGCAGTTTCGCGAGTCAGGTACTATTTGCGAATTTAACAACACAAAAAAATATGAATACGACTATCACAAGCACAAGTACTACTAGTACAAGTACTCCACAATCGCAAATTTAACCACTCACAAAATTGTCGCGAAAAATTATACTCATGAAATATATGATGTATACAGTAGTTTAAATTCAGTTGTTGTGGGACAATATGCTCATATAATGTCAAACTTTGGTACTCTATTCTGTCATTTGTATGTAGGTCATGCATTTTTTCTACCACCTTCCTATGATGTGGCTGAAATCTCCTAGCTGACAGTTCATACTCTTCTACACTTCAGCTCTAGATTTAATACTTTGTCTGGCTGAACAGACAAAGTGTTTACACTTCCTCCCTCCCAGTCACAAGAAAGTGATAATCACACAGCCTAGTACCAAAGCTAAGGGGTGTTTCACCAAGCTGTTTGGAGGTTACGAACGACTTTACTAACGACTGGTGATCCCTTCTTGTGCTAAATAAGATTCTCAATGAACAAAGTGTGGTATTGCATTTAGCACAAGAGGGGATCACCAGTCGTTCTTAACTTACAAACAGCTTGGTGATAAACCCCCCTGGTAAGCACCATGAATATTCCATTTTCTGTTCTCCCTGTGCCTTTCAACCCCTTCTCCGGTGATCCCGCACATCTGAGGGATATCTTTCCAGACACTGAAGAACACAAACCCCACACAATCTGCTCTTAGTGCTATAGACAGGCTGTGCATAAACGTCAAATTCCTTGCCAGACACAATTAAGCCACACCTCTTTAGTTACTGCAGTTAATGGCAAAATATTGACATCCTAATAGGACCAGGGTTCACGGAACCGGAAAATCCCACCGTGAGCGCCGGGTTAACCCTCTTAGCACCATCCATTCAGAGTACCATATGAAATACAACACAGTGCAGGGACTGAGAGAGTTAAGTACAGTAACGACCAATCATGATGAAAGTATAAAAAATTAGGCCTGAGTCGAATCGATTATTAAGCCGGTGTTCGATCGAAGAAGTCGAACTCCGATTTCGTTTTGATGAATTCGATGCATCGATGAAATTACCAAATTGACTAGAAAACACAAAATCTTTTGTTTGATAGTCCTGTTATACACAATTTATCTTCATATTTTCACAATCTTAATTTGCTTACTTGGTTCCTACTCTCTTTTGTGAGTTTTGCAGGTAACGCATCAAGAGAATGAACAGGTCGCTTGATGATCAAGCAGCTACTACATACTACTTGGATTTGATTCGTTCACTATTATATACAGCGCAACGCCACAACAAACAATTGTCCATAGACTTTGTACAACGGATAGCATCGTGTGTTGTGAAAACCCGGAAATACAGTGGCAATCGTGCGTAAGGCTCATTTGCATACACGCTGCCGACGTACAGACTAATAGAGCGTCTCCGTACAGCGATTCGGAGACCACTGATTGGTGCATCGCGTAGATCACGTCATAACCACGTGGTCGCCAAAATAGTGATAACGATATCCGATCACGTTGTCCGAAACCCGGAAGCGATTTTTCGACGCATTAGGGTTACGGGAAAAAAAAATCGCAACCCGGAAGCTGATTGACTTTCTGCCCGTTGCAATAGACTCTACAGATTCCAACCTACATACATGTATACGATGCCATATTGACGCTAATTTGTAAGATTTTGACGGAAAAACAAGAAGTAATCGAAATTCGCTTACATGTGCAGTATTGGTGAGAAAATAGATTCTCCGAGAATACCTTTCATAATTCATATAAAATAAAGGAAAGTGAAATTCTAGGTCGATTTTGGTACGAGGTGATAGAGAATTGCACGCTTGTTTTGGTGGAATACTATGTGGGGAAATGGAAGGATTGCACTGCGTATGCTTACTATATTTTCATTCATAAATTGGCTCTTGGCAGTGGCTGGGTGACGTCATGTATCGATGCATCGATGTTCGATCGGCGCAAAGCCATCGAACACCGGTTTCTGAAAAAATCGATATGACTCAGGCTTATAAAAAATGTCACATCGCAAATAAACTCAAATGCATGAGAGAGACAAGCTCGCTCCCATTTTGTGTTTTGTTGCGAAGAGGGTTGAATATTCATGTCCACCAAGCAACTGCTGTATTGATTAAATTTGCGGTAGATTGGCTGCTGTGTTATTTGTCCTCATCTCCAAAGCTTGACTCTTCGACAAGAAGCTGATCAAGGTCAGCTCTGAGCTGAGCGGATGTGGTAGATTCTTCCAATCTCAGGTATGACCATCAATCTTCCTTAATGAAAGACCCTGTGGAGAGTACATTCTCATGAAGAAAATGGTGACTGGCTGTCCATTCCCAGGGATTTCCTCTTGTCAAGTTTGATCAGATGGCGTTTTATGGCGGTATGTCCAGCTCTTGTCTGTAAGCAACAAAGGACACAGATTCATCTTTTTACCATGCTCATGCAATGTCACATCATGTCAAATCACAACCAATCACTCCACTTACATGTAAGATGGTTGTCATAATGACAGAAAAAGGATAGGTAGCCCACTAAGTAACAGTCTTAACTATACATGAAAAAAGCACTCCAAATAGCTCACATACACATTGCTTTTACCACGTAAACTTAACATTGGCGAGAGCCCTAAAATATGTATAAATGTATATACAAACAAACAAAGGCCACAGATGGTGGCAGAAACATATGGGCATAAATATATTTCATCGGCTCATTTCAAAAGGCACTAAATCAAACTGCTGTTTTCAGTATTAACACACTGCACAGCTATGCAACTAAAATTAAGTGAACATGTGAGAATCATTAGGCAAGCAACAATGAAATATTGTGCATTCTGATTCTATTTACCCACTTGCACCTGTTCAAAGTCATGCATTAAAGGGAGAGTTCACCCTCAAAATAAGTTGATTTCAATCAAAGCAGAAACATGAAAGAAAAATATCAGTGAAGGTTTGACAAAAATCGTCAAAGGATACAAAATTAACAATCTTTTGTCAATTTTGTGATGTCATGTGCGAGGTACTCTCCCATATGTTGTGTGCTGTATGATTCCATACATTGCTCTTTTTCTGTTTTTTTTAACAACGGAATAAATATCTTTCAAAGAGGTATGTGCGTAAAAATGCGTTTCTAATGATGTACAGGTAAAAGGATGCATATCTTTTTGAGAAAATTGACATTTCAAAAATAAGTTGTACACAACATATGAAAGAGCACCTCACACGTAACGTCACAAAATCAAAATTTTAAAAGATCATAAGTTTTTTATCCTTTGATGGACCTTCACTGATATGTTTCTTTCATGCGCCTGCTTTTAATCCTTGATGTCAT
>OZ022578.1:15883760-15952463 GCA_963669155.1 Arbacia lixula | reverse complement strand
ATTGCGCCTCAAATCGAACTGAAACAAATGCGCTCAAAATACACCTCTCTCTTCAAAAATCGCAGCTGATTCAGACGTGTTCCATTAAAAACTGACAACGGATGACAGTTAACAGTAGCACGTCGTGAATTGAGAACGATAAAAAAAAAAAAAAGATGATGGATGCTGTAGGAAAAATGTGGAGCCCCGAGTCTCTTTTTTGCGTGCAATAGAATGGTAGACATGGTAGACGCAATGCACTGAAATCTCCGCTGTAGCACGTAGCGCTCAACGCTGTATGATGTACGAGGATTTAAAACACGCCCAGTCTGTGGAATGTGAAATTCCCTTAGCATTGTATAGAAAGCGAATAGACCATTTTTGTTATGTAAGCAGATTTTATTCACGTCGTTCAAACAATTCGTTACTAATGGCAACTGAGGTTTGTCCGAGTAGCAACATTCAAAGTGTGTTCCATCCATTGAATATGAATGACTAGGTAGAGGTGAATGCAATAGCACGTTGCTACCCAGTTAGGGGGTAAAGTCGTGAATACATTACGAAACGGTCTATTGTTATGTTGATTTGCATATGATTACGCAACACGTTATTGTTGCTATGCTAGGTGGAATAGAGCTTTCGGGTTAGCCTCCAGTGATGGGATTTTGGGGAGGTGTTTTTTTTATCCCGCCCAGTCTCTGAAAATGCTCTCAGGGGGGGGGGGGGGGTTCTGACGTTTTTCGAAAAAAATTTAATCCGCCAATCCGCCCAGTCTCGTGGGGTACACGACCGAAAATAGTGTGGGGGGGGGGGGCATTTGATATTGTGTACCCCCCCCCCTTCGAAATGGGGGGGGGGGGGGACACGACCCCCCCCCGTCCCCCCCCCGTCCCCCCCCCCGTCCCCCCCCCCCCCGGGATTTCCGCCCATGTCAGAAACTAATGCTTTACAAAGATTTTCTCTTTTCTCCGACATCATCCGATATTGATGTAGACGGCTGTTCGTCATCATGGTCATTATGTTCTTCTTTCTCATTATGCTTGAAAAAGAAGTGATCTTTGATGTTTTCCACTTCTTATTATGAGCCATCCTAGAATCCGGAAATGAATTCACGCTGTGAATTATGTAAGGGACACACTCACATATATTTTCCCCTTAAAAGTAAAGGAAGACAAGGCCTCCTGCTTAGCGGACTCATCACGTGTTTTTTGTTTTCGAAATACAACAAAAAAAGTAAGTCCCCCCCCCCCCACCCCTAAACAAAATAGCATAACTTTCTATAGAAGCGGTGTTGGGCACAATAATTTGCAGGATTGTTCCTTAACTTATTGACTAACCTCTGTGTGAAAATGACATTAATCGAATTAGTCATGCATGAGTGGGCAAATTTTAAAGGCAAAAAAATGTAACTTTTGAAAAGTCACAAGGTCAATTGTTTATGCCGTTTTAACAGTACATTTTTGCATTTCTTGTGCGATTTTTAAAGTGTATTCAACTCAACTATGACACGAAAATGAATTATAATGTTTACATAACAGGTCATGTTAAAAAATTTGTCAAAATATCCAGTTGTATTTTTTCACAGAAATAAAGGGTTTTTAAAAGTTTAAAACTCAAGAGGGATGAGTACTTTTAAACGGTGCTCACTCAACCAGAGCAACGGGTTAAATGTCGGGATAGGTGTAGGTGCATCGAGAGATGGACGATAAACAATGAAATGTCATACGTTATGCACCAGAAATGGAATTCATCAAAAATTCTTATGACAGAAACCCAAAATTACCCTTGTGACTTTTGAAAAGTTACATTTTTGCCTCTTAAATTTGCCTACTCAAGCATGACTTATTGGATTAATGTGATTTTCACACAGCAGTTTATAGTCAATAAGGTGAGAAACAATCCTGCCAAATTATTTTGCCCAAAACCTCTTTGATAAAAAGTTATGTTATTTTGCTTAGTGAGGACAAACCACAAGATTACCACAAAATACTTGCAAGATTTTCTTTTTTTATTGTCTGAATTGGCTTTCACCGTGTGAATGCGGCTAATACTAATAAACACAATTACAATAATGATGAGGATTATTATCATCATCATCATAATTATTATTATCAATATTATAGTTGTTGTCATTATTATTTTTACTATCATTATCATCATTATGACTTATTAAGAAAGTAAATATCATTCCCCAAACCTGGAGGGGGGGGGGGGTGATTGTACATGCTGCAACTTCTTTGAAAGTAGTCCCTTTTCCGTGACATCCACATCACAGTAATTCGAGGTTTAAAAAAACGCAAATTACGTATTGTCAAGCTAAACCCGAACATAATAATCAATCCTGTCCGGCAATATATTATTTATTTTGCATAATTACTCATAGTGACAACTGTTGATATCCATTAAGGACCAATTACACAAAGTGGAAGCTATATTCTAACATAAAGAAAAATCCTGTCCCTCAAAACATTATTTTTTTTTGCATACTTACTCGTTTAGTATCATTCCATCTTGACCACCTCGAAATTCCATTCATCTTTGCTGCAACTTCTTTGAAAGTCGCCCCTTTTCCGTGACATCCACATCACAGTAATTTAAGGTAGAGAAACACCAATTACGTATTGTCAAGCTAAACCCGAACATAAAAATTATCCAGACCTGTTCCACAGCTGGGATGAGTGGCACGGTGCCAAGAACCTTGGGAAGAAGGTGGCCAAGGTGAGAACCTCCTTAAATATGTATAATGTTGTCATTTATCCTCTTGAAGATGTTTAAAAGTACAATGGAAAATGAACATGTTTTGTCTCAATTACTATGACATATACGCCCTTTCCGAATTGATACTTAAATGAAATGTAAGTTTCAGTTGGAAAGCTCATTGATATTGGCTATTAAAAGTTGATAAAATGCAATAAGCCAGTTCGTAATTACAATTTGCGCATGAGCAGATGAAGGTCATAGTGACCAAACCAGCTTGTTGGTTTTTAAATCACTGAGATAAGCATCATCATTAATAAGTTATTTTAGAATATGCTTGTTATCCAATTTATAAAAGAACACCAAGGTGTTCAATCATGGGGTATTTGACAACAGGCCAAACGACAACAATTAGTTTACAATAAACAATGTAATAGAAGCTTTCCCAATTGTTCACAGACCGTAGCCTACTATTCTTGTCACCTGTTTTGAGATGGTTCCTTTATTAGAGGTTGAATATCGCAAATTACTATGTCGGGTAAGCACATTACGTAACATCTCTTTTTGAAATGATATATTAATCAACTGCTTATCCTAATGAAAAAGGGAAAGGTCATATGACCAAACTTGCTCCAGAGCTAACTACGAACTGGTGTATTGAGATGGCATGTTTCAATTCATGTCCGTGGAATGTGTTACTTTTATTAGGTGGTCTGCCGTGCACCGACAGATCACCTTCTAATTTCGTTAGAATTTTCTTTCTTTCTTTTTTATTTTTATTCCATGCCCCCCACATTTTTGCCGTGGCAGCTTTATCTCAACAATGCACGTCATGTTTTATCGTATTTTGACCATGTATAGGTATACATGTAGGTATACATGTCTTGACATGATCGTGACGTCATTTACGTCATTAAGTGGTATATCTCTAGAACTGTTTGTCTATAGCTAATGAAAATTGACATGCATAAAATTGATAATAAAGCAATTAATCTGAATGAATAAAAACGCGCGCGTACGCGTACGTTAATGCGATAACGCGCGCGCAAAATTTCAAAATGCTCCAAATACACTCAAAATTGTTTTGCATACGTTTCAGACCATTTCAAGTTTTTAAAAAATTTCCGAGCGTTCGCGCGTTTTTCCGTGTGCAACGTGAACGTAACGTCAAAATTCCGTTTTCTTACTGGTTTCATGTTGCTGACATTTCATAAATCACATCCTGCAATTTTGAGACATTTCCATGCAATAACAAGGTCGTGCGGGTGCGTCAAAGTTGAAAGTCTGCGCGTGCGTCAATACGTTTTTGTGTGCAAATATTGTAAACAAGATGACTATCTTCAGTCACCCACACCTCTTCAGAATGGCTGGTGACCCCATTTTTTTTTTTTAATATTCGGCAAGAGTATGAAATGTAGATGTGATTTCATGTGTCATTTTACCGTTACGTACATCTTGACGTCATCATATTGCCATGTAAAACGAAAAAATAATTTTCATGTATGACGTCATGACTTTTTCACCCGTTTTTGCGTATCTCAGTAATCAATTTTCTCCAAAATTTCAGTATGTGGTAGCTGAGACATTGCTCTATATTAGAGTAGCCTCAATCTTTTAATTTGATTCTATCTTCATGGTGTAAATTCGATATGTATGTACGTATGTACGTGATTTCAATGGAAGGGGTATTTATGAAATAACATGACGACCTTCTAGGAGCCCTATCTCGCTTATGTTTGAATCCGTTACTATGAAATCTTAGTATGTTATAGCTGGGTCTACTAGCTTTCGGGAACGTTCTCTCCATCTTTTAATCAGATGTCGGGATCATGGCGAAATTTCAGCTTGAATATTGATTTCTAAATCATTCTAGCCCCTGCTGGGCATTACGTGTTAAGTGAATGGGAAAATTTGTAACTCAATGGTAAGGCGCTGTTATCATATGACTATTGATTACACGTTGTTAGCACATACATGTCACCATTTAAAGGCTAGTCTCTTTCGTGTATGCTGCCTTTGATTTCTAATGAAAAGATGATGTCACCATGGAAGGTCCATGGTGTCACTGTGCATTTACCATCCAATGTCTGTGTAAAAATTTGCCATACAGACCACCTTATACTTGTCCACAAGTATGTCTCGTTATTTTTATCTTAATTGTAATCTCTCACTTTGTCTCTTTATATAGTCATGTGATCATGATTGCAGAGGCAGATTAATCCATTGAACTTGAAATTGAGCACTTAAGAATGAATAACGAATCTTACAAAGACATTTTAGGCTCACATCCAGGAAAATAATGAGAAACAAGTCAGACCCAAATCTTAGAATAAGACGGGATTTGAACCTGAAATCTTCAGCTTACCAGGCAGCGACTTAACCACGCAAGCTATTTCTAGTTCACGGATCAAGGATCCAACACGCTATCCTTATTATTACTGGGTATATTTTAGTGTAAAATTGAAATTACTCCAGAAAGCCCTTTCAATAGAATAAAGACTGATTGTTAATGTTTTGATAGTAATGTTTATTCCCAACATGCTTTTCGCCTAAAAATATCATGCTTTCAAAAATCATGAAAAAGGTATCATTGTGGTGTCAAATTGATCTAAGGAGCTGTGAATTAAGAAGCTACAAAGTGAATAGTCAAAAACAGAAAGTGAAAATTTTCATTAATGAATACGTTAGTGCTGTGTCATAATTTTATGCGCCCATTTTAGAATAAAAATTAAATTGTAAAGATAATGATTATTTTGTGAAATCATTTTTATCACATGAATCTTTTCATCCTTACCAAGATGCTTTCAAAAATATTTGTGATATCGATAAACGATATTTAAATAAATACGTTTCAATTTTGGAGTTTATCTCCACTGAAAAGGCGCTCAATCCAGTAATGTTTAGAGAATATATACATAAACCATTTACGTGGAGAGGATTTCCAGTATTAACTAAATACGACCAAGCTAAGGAATTGATGTACAAGTAGAGTTAGCCCCTTTTATAAATACCATGTTCATTTGTATGCGTATACCTACCCGTATGTAATACGAGAATGCGAAGTACAAATTCGTGTTTGAAATACATGGTTTTATTTCACGGCCGTGACGGATGACGGTGTGAAATATTACTCGAGTGAGTATGAGCTTATGGCCGTCAATTGATGTCGTTCTCATAAAATATGGTATAGCACCAGTAATGATATGAAAAAGGTTTATGCGTTATTTAGTATGTAATTTAAGCACTTCCCTGTGCCCTGCTATTGTATCTACTGATATCGGTCGACGGTAGATGAACGAGAGCGACTGGAGACAAAATGCCTCTGGTTTGGTTGAGAGAGACATTGCGAATTCACAACCCTACTGTGAAGTCTTTCTTGGCTGAACTTCTGGGAACATTTCTACTAGTGGTAAGTATTCAGAACTTAAGTTCCAATATAGCACAGCCTTCTACTACATGTATTGATAATATTAGAATAGTTTCTATGTTAAGCATAAAACCAAAAGGTTGGTTGGTCCCTGTGCGCGTGTTTGAAAAAAATGGCAAGCGCACAACAAATGTATTTGAAACGTATATGAGATTACTGTTCAAATGATGGCTAAAACCTCAACAAATCCAATGGAGCTCTTGTTAGACTCTTTTAGACTCTTGGGGTTGTACTCCATAGGAGAGGAGCAATGTGAAATAATTACGTTCTCTGCAGTACTTCGTTAGCACATGGGATACATTGGGTTTATCCCTGTCTCTTTACATGAGAGCCCTGATAGGACTCTGTGATGTGATCTTTACGAAACAATACAGCTTTGAAAGATATCGCTTCTCGTTCACGTTTATATAACTGCGGGGTTTCTACGCTCAATGTTATATAGGTCAAGTAATATTCAGACATAAAATAAAAGCTTTATGATGTCGAAAAATCAATTGATTTTGGATGTTTCACGCGACAAATCAATTAAATCATGAAAATATAGTTTAGTTAGTTTAGTTTAGTTTATTTCTTTCTTTAAAAAATGTGCTATGAGTGATATACATAAAATAAAGTAATAATAATACAAAGTAATACAAACATATAAATACATAAGTTAATACACAAGAATAATAACAAAATTTAATACAAGCACATTAAAAAAGGAAAAAGAAAACAGATATGTATAATGGCTAGGCAAAGCATATCGTAGTCATGTGTTTTTCGAATACAATAACGTTTTATATGAGGAGAAAACTTCATGGCGCTCTGCTGAAGACAATTTTCTTCATTGATTCATTCTTACGGAAAACCCATTCAGAAAACCTTAGCAGTTTAGACATTTGATATCTGTATGGTATTCATTGCCAAAGAGGCAAACTGAGGGAATCGGAATGAACTGTTATAGGCCCTACATCCAGAATTCAATTTAATGTGAGGTGAATTTTACATCGTATCGTTGTCATAATTATAGTCCTCAATTATAAAGAAATGCGGGTACTTTGCGTATTACACCCAGGTAAAGTGACCAGCGTGTTCACAAAGGGAACTAAATCCAATTGCCATGGAAACCATTTGTATTACATGGAAATGCCATCTTGTTTGATTAAAGGATGTCAAATTGAAGAAAAAGGATGTTAAATGCAAACACACGTCACTGAAGTACACTCTGCTCCGCACGTGGCTGTATACGTGTGTATATGTGTCAATTCAATACACGTGTGTATATGTGTTAATTCAATCAAGACTCGTGACTTGGAGGTGGCATGTCATTATGATTGGTAGAATGTTCTCAAGGGATCGCATTTGTGCCGTCTCAAGAAAGTAGGGGCGGAGCGGCGGACGGCGTGCAAAATATCAAGCTTCCAAGGGGGCACTTGTGTAAGGAGCAGTATGACATCTTGAGATGCGGTGTATTATCATTTTGTGTTATAGCGAAAAGGGATCTATTGTATTTTATGGTGAACTAATGTCAACAAACTTTTATACATGTCACGATTGTACATCAAACCTAATTCAGCCTTCGGGATGCGATGTTTGATTTTTATTAAAAAACCTTTTCAATCAATTGAAAAAAAAAACTGTCGAGACGGCATAGTTGTGTTCTTGCAAGAGAGGCGCTTGCGTTAACCAAGAGGCAATCATTTCTTCGTGAGATGGGGTACATTTTATAATCTTAATATTGAAACTATCAGAAGGCTGCATAATGCTTAATGTAATTTCGTGTAAGGGTAACAATACTACTACCCCGCACTGGGTGGCACGCTTTCTCGACGCCTCTCAAAAGAAAACATGATATGAATCGAAGCAGTATGCTGGGGTCCAATGCTATCATTGATTAATAATTGTGAGTACTTTTATTATCATTGCTATTGATAGTACTGATATTGTTTATTGGTATTGCTTTATCGTCATTATTGTCTTCATTGTTGTTATTCAGACGTGTAGTGGGTGGTAGTGATTGTACGCGCCACCCAACCTATACTAGTAAGAGAACGTTTATATACCCCACTTTCCCTTTCCATCCGGCGTTCTACATCCATGGTCCGACATTATTCATATTTCCCGTAGATTATTGAAAATTGTTCTTCAATTCACAAAGCATTGCGTTCACATTGTCTGCTGAAATACTCACGCGGGATTAAACCGTCTTTATTAATTATGGTATTCTTATTTCGTTTGATGCTCTTCAGCTGATCGGAGATGGCGCTGCTGCGCGTTTCATCCTGAGCGGTAGTCCAGCCGACTCCCTCTCGGCCAATATCGGCTTTGCGATAGCAGTGGCCATCGGCATCTATGTGAGCGGAGGGGTGTCAGGTAAGAAAATCAAACATGGAATTACAAACATTTTACACCGAAAAGGAAGAAGAAGAAGACGCATTTAGACATGGCACAACAGTCTTCACCTCCCCTTCCCCTCCCCTTCCCTCCCCGCCTTAATAATTCATCATGCACCTGCGTTTCCAATAATTTATGTTGGAAATAATGTGTTTGATAGAGGAGGTTAAGAGAAGGCAATAAAGTTGGAGAACATAAATGTAAAGGTCATGGATAATGCGTATTTAAAATAAGGGTCTCGTAAGTCACAAATATTATTCTAACTCCATTTTATACAACTCTTATCTTCTAATTTGTTACATATAATCTTCGTAAAATGGTATATTAGCGGTATAATCACGATTTATACCAATAATTACGGCTGGTAATCAAGGACTAAATAGCCGTTGATATTCGAAAATCGTCTAAAAGATGGCGTCACACCATGGCGTAGGTATGTTATGCCTGCTGCAATGTGCAATCTTAGTTCCGTTGCATAAAATATACCATACGGTAACTCTGCCATTAATGGTAACTACCATGGTAACGCCGCTCGATAGCCAATCAAATTCAAGGTTTCCATAGAAGTTCCCATTGGAAGCAACGTTACCATCAATGTTAAGTTTTATGCAACAGGGCCCAGATATGCTGTGGACTACTGACTAACGGCTCTTTGCAATTTCTGAGGCCTTTTCGCCGTAGCTGAAATATATGAAAGAAAACATGATAATCTATGTCATATACACTGTACTTCGTAACACTCTCTAGACATATTTTAGGAGAGGTTAACTTATCCTCTCACTCCTGCCCCGACACAATTAACCATAATTTAACAGGATATTAACCAGATGCAGTAGAAAAAGATGTAATAGAACATTCAACCAATCGTAACCATGTGAGTGCCAGATTAATTCCTGCTCTACTTGATTTGCGTGTTTCATTTATGAAAAGAGCACATGTGGAACACAAAGAAAGACAATAATGAGAAGAAAAGACGAGGTCCATTAATTGAGCCCATCTTCATGTATTTCCCCTTTGTTTTATATAGGTGGCCACGTGAACCCAGCCGTGTCCCTGGGGATGTGTTGCCTTGGCCGTCTGAGATGGACTCTCCTGCCCATCTACTGGGCCGCGCAGCTGATAGGGGCCTTTCTGGGGGGCGCTGTGGTCTATGCAATATACCTGGGTGAGATCATTGGACTGGGTATTCCCCCCACGTACCGAAGTGTGACGTCATAATGGACATACTATCAAGACAAAGATGATTTTAAACTTAGAGGATAGAGCGAATAGCAGTGATCATAGCGAGGACTCTGACTATGAGTGCCCGACACTAGCCCGCTAGACAATGTCGGACCAGTGCAAGTCTCACTTCAGTGATGCTGTTTAAAACGAGAAGCCGGCGTAACAATAGATAAAGACACTATTTTGATACTATATTGTAGTTGCTGTGGATGTTGTCTTATGATTGCATTAAATTTGTCGTCTTTCTTCTGCTAGTTATCTCATATTTTTTTAGATAACTTATTGGGTTTACTCACTATTATTATCAACTTCAATATACTACATATAATCATTTTGCCAACTTATTTCCAGACAATTTAACTGCTCTATACAAATTCATTATCAGTAGGCTATGATCAAAATATGTTTTCAGTGCAGTATAGCATTAATCATAAATAGTTTTACCATCTTCCCTTATCAATGATTTTTTAACAACTTTCTGAATTACCTCTTGTATCAGATGGCATAAACTATTTCGAAGGTGTCAATACCCGGACGCTTGCAACTGCCGGCATCTTCGCCACATACCCGCAACCATATGTCACAATTCAAGAGGCACTTTTTGACCAGGTAAGGTGTTTTCTTTTTCATTAAAACATTTTCTTTCATTGAAACCTGTCTTAATGTGACCTGGGACCCGTGGCATAAAGGTTTGCGATCAATCGCAAATTTGAAAGACGAATTCTGACTGGTTACTGATCAGTCTTTTGAACAAAGAGCGCATGTAACAATGATGTTTATTGGCCATTGTCATTTTGCGATTGATTGCAAACCTTCATGTTAAGGGGCCCTGGACTGACAGACCACCCTGCTTATAATGGCAACATTTTCTGGTCTCCCATGAGCAACCTTTATATACAGATTTGACCGTACAATGGAAACTCTATAGAAAAAGCACTCGAATGAGATAAGAATTGTGTCCTTTTTAAACACGTGGTCTCTATTTAAAGGTGAACTATTTCAATGAGAGAACAATTACACCATCTGCCAACATTATGCTCAAACTAAACATGTTGACAATAGTGCCATTCTCATTGGGCTTAAAAAATCGCGAAGTTAGGGTGAAAGTTGCCTAGGAACCGTACCAAAAGCCGAATGGTCCTATTGTCCCAGTCCCCTAACTTCTCGATTTTTCTAACTTATCAATTTTTTAAAGCCCAATGAGAATGGCACTAATAATCCATAAATGTATTCACTACTGTCTCCTAACTGCCTCGTGACGCGTTATTACATTCACTTGCATTTCGTGATTCAGTTTCAATGGATGGAACGCACTCTGATTCTATTAGTTGTTGATACTCGGACAAACCTCGATGGGACAAGCTTTGGGGTTACCATTAGAAACGAATTGTTTGACCTACCTTAATACAATTTGCATACATATTCTCCCTTGTCTGTTCTCAGGTTGTTGGTACCGCCCTGCTGGTGGGCGGCATTGTTGCTTTCTCCGACAAGCGCAACATCAAGCCGCCCTTTGGGCTGGAACCGATGATGGTCGGGCTGCTTCTACTGGGTATCGGTATCTCTTACGGGCTCAACACGGGGGGTGCCGTGAACCCAGCCCGGGACTTCGGCCCCAGGGTCTTGAGCGCTTTCGTGGGCTATGGCATAGACGTCTGGATCGGGTGGGTGTGCACTGGTCTTGATAATGACTGAGGAGAGAGCAGGAGAGAGAAAAGAGAGAGGGAGAAAGAGAGACAGAGAGAGAGAGAGACAGAGACAGAGAGAGAGAGAGAGAGAGAGAGAGAGAGAGAGAGAGAGAGAGAGAGAGAGAGAGAGGGGGGGGGAGATACACAGAGAGACACGCAGAGAGTGATGCGGGGGTAGAGAGAGTACGTGAAGGGGAGAGACAGCGAGGATGGTGATTGAGAGGGAGATGAAATGAGAGAGAGAGAGAGAGAGAGAGAGAGAGAGAGAGAGAGAGAGAGAGAGAGATCTATTTTTTTTTCTGTAGTCCATTTTTTTCTCTCTCTCATTTCCTTTAAAACCAATTATTGGCCCCCTTAATGTCATCTAAATCTAAAGTTAATATTCGTCAAGATATATCATGACGACAATGCATTACTAGGTAATAATATGTCTCAAGAATGTGTACAGAGCAAGTAATATAATCTGCGTTATTATTGTTGCAATGTTGATCTTGTTGATGATTTTATGTTTTCCTTTTAATTATTTGCATGATTAATTTGCCCTTCTAACAGGCCGTCTGGGGAACATATATGGTGGGTCCCTATTATTGGGCCTCTCGTCGGCGGACCGTTGGGGGCGTGGGTCTACTATCTGGCCATTGAGCTTCACCATGACGAACGCGATGATCCGGAGGAGCTGCCATTAATCGCCAGGGATTAGGTTAATCCATTCTGTGCTCCCACAGTGTCTTAGTATGAATTTAAATGGATAGTTCACCCTGAAGATAAGTTGGTTGCAATAAAAGCCGAAACATGAAATAAACATAATAGTGAAGGTTTGACGAAAATCCGTCAAAGCATAAGAAAGTTACGATCTTTTAAATGTTTGATTTTGTGACGTCACCTGTGAGGTGCTCTCCCAGAAGTTACGTAAAGAATTTTTTGAAACTGTCAATTTTCTCAAAGAAATTTGCATCCTTTCACCTGTGCATTTAAAACAACATTAGAAACACGTTTTTACACACTTACCTGTAAGACAAAAGTCATTCCGTTGTCAAAGACAGAAAAATAAAGCATCGTTTTTCATTATAATAACTTTTGTATATACTTGCCATATCATATAATTGTTGTAAGTGATTTTTGGAGTAGTATTTTTTGCAATTGGAAACTTACTCTGGTTTAACCTTTTTGGTAAAAATCCTTTTATTAGTTCAATAGATTTTCATTTTCTTCTTTCTTTCTTTTTTTTTTTTTGGGGGGGGGCATGAAATGAAGAGCTTGTTTGCAAAAGGGGTTGGAGCCACTTTAGACCGTTTTCAGAAAAGCTCATTTTTTCATTCTCCCATATTGCAATATTCTTTTGCAAAACTAAATTGTCATGATATACTCCCCTACCATGTGAACATAAAATTAGGTATAAAAGAAACCTACCTGTCTTCATATTTGTTAATTTTTTTTTTCAAAAAATTACCCTTGTGAATCTAGGCCCTTTTGCAAACAAACTGAAAAGGATCTAACCCCTTTTAAAAAAAGAAGTGATTTTTCTTTGCCATTTTTTTTTTCACTTTTTAATGGGAATTTCACCCTTTCTTTGGTATCATCAAGTAGAGCTACTTGAGAAAATATTGAGACGAAACAAAATCAAATTGGATGAAAAATGGATCTAACCCCTTTTGCAAATGAGCTCTTCAACTATATCTGTATTAGTTAATGATAGAATATGACACAACAGCTAAAATATATTTAAATATTAAAAGGATATTGCAAAAATATTGATTGATGAAATTTCAAATCAGAAAGTGCGCCTAACATATTTCCACATTACTTCGACGGGTATTGTGATAAGCTAAGTAAGAAGAGGAAGCTCAATGTGAGTTTGTGTTGCTGCATTTTTGCGCCCTCTCCCGGCTTGTCATGCCCAGGGCAAGGGTGGGGTGTATTGGTGCCCTGGATGTGCCATATGCGGCAATGTGCTGCTGTTGGGTTTGGAATAGTGCTCCGATTGTATGCAGCAGGCACATGTACATCGGAATAATACCAAAGTATGGCAGAACAGGAATGGACGAGGAGGGAGATAGAAAGAAGCAGACATACAGACGGAGAAAGAGACTGAGAGAAAAATGAGACAGAGAGAAAAAAGAGACAGAGACAGAGAGAGACACACAGAGAGAGAGACAGAGAGAGGGAAGGAGGGAGGGAGGGAGGGAGGGAGAGAGAGAGAGAGAGAGAGAGAGAGAGAGAGAGAGAGAGAGGGGGGGAGGGGAGGGAGGGAGAGAGAGAGAGAGAGAGAGAGAGAGGGGGGGGGGAGGGAGGGAGAGAGAGAGGGGGAGGGAGGGGGAGGGAGAGAGAGAGAGAGAGAGAGAGAGAGAGAGAGAGAGAGTGAGAGAGAAAGAGAGAGAGAGAGAGAGAGAGAGAGAGAGAGAGAGAGAGAGAGAGAGGGTGGGGAATTAGATTTTGGTAAAAGGCTAATTCAATGTTATGAATATGTTTCACCCATATGGTTATTTGGTGATTTTGTAATAATTGATATAATCATTGACATTGCGTTGTGTCTGTTTATTTCCACAAACACACACACACATACACACGATCTCTGTAGTGTGTTAGCTTTCTTCCCCACGCACTGCTTCAATCACAACGAAGTCTGGACACTTAGGCTAAGCACACATTCTCCTTCCCTCTTCCCTCGCTTACCGTAGTGTCCAGTCCAGTAGAAGGCAGAAGCCGCATCCTAGATCCTATCTACACGAAGACTACCTATGCGTAGGAGGAGGTGCAAGAAAGCTAATGGGTTATGTCGTAATTGCACTTTTAGTCATGTGGAAACTATCCCAGATCGAGCCAGTCGAGTCTCATTCAATCCCGTGTACCCTAATGAATTTGCATTATATTAGCCAACGCTCGCTCATCTTGAATAATTAACAGGCGACGTTAACACAGTCCGGAAACTTCAAGGACAAAGTGCGGGCAGTGTGTTTTCCAATATCTTCAAGCTGTTACCAGATGATTAATATCGGTAGAGTTAATTTCATTCATTTCTTTTTACTATGAGAGCATCTCCCTTTTCATTTGAATTTAAATGTATCCCCCCCCCCCCTTCCTTTTCCCGTCTCTCTGTCTCCGTTTCTCCCTCACACATGCACACAAGCACATGCACGCACAAATACATAAACATTCATAAACACATACATACACACATACACACATACAAACATACACCTATATACTTATACACCCCAACGCGTACATACACACACACACACACAGACTCACCCAATCGCTGGCTTTCTTTCTCTCTGCGTGTATATCTCCACGTACATTCACACGTCTGTCTTCACCACTGTACACCCCAATCATGCCAACAGTAGTACGTTTGAGTTGTGAAGGAGAGCATGAAAACGTTAAAGCACACGTGAAAATAAAATAAAAAGCAGACAAAAAGGAAGGAAGAGAAAATGGTACTAGCGAATAGGGAAGATAAAGCAGAAGATGGGCACACAAAAGCGAATAAAATGAAGAAGAAAAGGGGTCATATAAAAGGAGCACAAGGAAGAACAACCCATTAACGTGATAAACATGAACAATTCAACTTAAAAGTTTCACGCACTATATACAAAGGACATGATTTTGCTGATGACACATTATGTACAAATTTAATTTCCTTTCTCCGTTGTTTTCGACACAGAGCAGAAGAATACCCCACTTACAAAGGTGACAGCTTCAAAGTACTTCGTATGGATAGAACATCGTAGTTCATGTTCTAGGCTGTAGGTACTGACGTCTCCTTCTCCGATTCTGCACTTTCATTTAAATGAATCATTCCGTCAAGACATCGGAGAATTTTGGTTCGTGTTGAGAGTTTAACAAAGCACGTACAATCAGCTATCCACAGCCCACAACATTGACTATTAATTATATGGACTCAATTATCTACACTATGCCATCTACTGCTATTACGAGTTTCATAGCTATAGAGTTGACCTAAACAAGAATAAAAACGCATTTATTCCGCTTTTTCTCTATATTTACAAAAAACTAAAAGTATGATATCACCGAGACGAGGCACATATAATCTGCTACAGCAAACTTAGCATACACACACGCAGTACATGGAAATCACTGAAAGAAATCTTATTACTCTTTTTATATTTGTGATGAATAATGCTTGATATACAACCCTTATCTCACTCTTTCAACAGCATTCGTATAAAAAGAATATAAGCACCATAATATGCGAACGAATAATTGAGCAAATATATACAAAGATATGAGCACGTAAGGGTGTCATGCTCATTCTGCAAAACCCAAATATCTTTGATGAGTATACAAATATAAAATATAAAAAAGAAACATTGTGATTCTCACAAAAATTAAAATGGATTTTTAAAATCTGTAATAGAGAAGATATAGTCTGAAATATAATTATTCTATTGACGCAATTAAATGCTAAGACACATTGACTAATGTAAACATTATACCAAGTACATGTACTACATGTATATAAATCAAACGTTGTAATGATATTGTCATAGTTGACCAACCCTTAATGTAGCACGAAGTATCAGAGTACAGACTTAAAAGTTATTCTGTCATCGTAATCGAAACCGAGGAAAACAATACGAGTCATTTTAATGCAGCTATAGCTTTTCTGTTCCAAAGTAATTTCCAACATGACAATGGAAATCAAGCATTACCAAAACTACACACAAGCCCGTTTCTTCATTTTGCTTTATTTTCTTCCAACCAGCCATCGAACACGTTCCTCCACAGGGAATTACTGTTAATCAGTTTGTAATTGAAAAATGCAAATCACTCAAGCTCAACATCATCATGCATTTTGCTTGTACCAAATGGAAGAAACCCTCCCTGCAATATATTCTCACTTTGAGACACCATTTATTTTCATCGGAATTACGGAATTAAAACTATATTTAGCTTCTCGCTAAGTCAACAAGTCAGAGCTTGCGCTCAGTGGTAGTACTGTACACTACTTCTACCATGTATATCAACTTCGTCGGATCTAATGTTTGCCAGATAACAAGACCTTTGCCTGTCGTAATATCTCGACGGGACTTGCATGGCACCCCGAGACTGTTTGAACGATTGTAAGCGACCATGTGTTGCAATATTGATCACCGCCTTAATGCTGTTATGCGTGATTTGCACGGGATGTCCCAATAGGCATGCAATTGGACACGTTCCCCTGTTCGCATCAGAGATGGCGTAAAGAAACATTTCGTCGCGATTCGTTCGTCTTCAGGTTTATCACGGCGGACTCTGCTCGCACTTCTTGTTTGTACGTGTATTCGTAAGTCATCGGCGTAAGCATATATGTCTACTACAATCAAACCAGACTGTGCTCTAGGAAAAGGATTTAGTTGCACTGGAGTGTCTTCGTTAGGAAGGAATGGAATTTGTGGTATTCACATATATTTACATTGCGTCAACAATCACTTCCATTACATGATTCAAATCGCACGACGTGAGAAAGAAATAATACATAATGAAAGCACAATCTGCTGTATAAATCTTGTAGTTTGATAATTCATATTGCGCGGGAACAGATTTTGTATATCGCAGGGTTAAATGTGGAGAAAAAATTAACATTTCCCCTCAAATAGCGTAAGTTATAAGACCTCTGACCTCTATCGTTGTCCATGTAGTGATCAAGTTTTTTTGTACTTTTTGTTAAAATTGTATCATTGTATTTTAAGTTATTGAGGAAAATGTAACATCTTGGCCATTCTTTTGATAATGGTTTATGGGGAGGCATTAACATAATCCAATACAAGCACGAAGACGACGATTTACACCCATAACTATGTTTATACCCTGCCTCAATAACTTTCTACCGGATGCTTATGTAACGACCTTCATACACCGCCACACCTAAACGGGAAATACGAGATTATGGGGTAACCAAAATCCAACTAAAATCAGTCAAGAAGTAATCAAAGATTCAACAAAACTAACAAAGTTTTGGTACACCGCATAGATCAATCGAGCTTGCTGAAAAATGAAAAATCCTAAACCGTAATCAAGTACCGTGAACTAATACGAGGAACAAACACTTGTCTCTCTTCAATTATTCAGGCTGTCATTTTGTTTACAAGACCTGCGTTGCAACTATTTGATATTTACTCATAAATCGTCACTGGTGCCGTTTAACCCCTCGTTATTTATGAAAGACGGACATCACACAATACTGCAATTCTCATTGGACTTTAAAAAATCGAGAAGTTAGAAAAATCGCGAAGTTAGGGGACATGGACAATAGGACCATTCGGCTTTTGGTACGGTTGCTAGGCAACTTTCACCATAACTTCTCGGTTTTTAAGCCCAATGAGAATGGCACTAATATTACAGATAGTCAGACATGACTTCGTTAATTATTTTCAACCTTTGTCCCAACAATTTTACACAAGACAGTACGCGTAAAAAAATGTTGATTGAAATAAGAAAAGCATTTCACACCCTTCTCCTCTCTCTTTAAATTGTTCGTCATCAAACTAGTCCCCGTGAAGCCGAGGCAATAGCAGGTTTGGCACGTACCATATTCGACACGTCCCAAGAAATGTCAGTCTACTTGTGATTTTTTTTTGCGCTTTGGAGTTTTACATTCGTGTTTGTTCGTGTTCCTGGGTTTGGCCTTTCGATATCCAAATAATGAATCAACGACAGACTTCAACTCGCTGCTGAGCCCTTTGTGCACTTCAATACGATGATCACCTGATAATGGCAAAAAAGGTGGCAGGAAAAAGAGTTTTTTCCGAACGGTTGATTTATTTTGAGTCAGAACAAGTCAAGAGACACAAAACAAACACACTGCTCTGCTCCAGTAAAATAACGTGCAGGGGCTGACTAGCCGCGAATACATTGCATATTTTTGTTCGATCAAATTTTGGGGGAGTATGATGTGATGGTTTTCAATGTGCTGAAGGCATCAGGCAGTCAGGCGTGGTTAATCGCAGGGGCACGAATTTGCCATCAACACATTGTCATTTTAGGATAGAGCCAGCCAGGAACACATCAATCCGATCACACAATTCAAATGACTGAATTTCGAGGGATCGAGGACAACGAAGAGGTATTGTTATAAATATCTGATGACAGACAGAAATCATCTGGCCTAATCTATTTGTTGGTTTGATCATGGAGAGATTGAAATGGTCTAAGAATTAGGGAGAGAAGAGTAAAGGGAAATATTGGATCATAAGCGTGGTAGAATTAACATGTGGAGGCGGACACGAGAAGTAAAAGACGACAACGGTGGAGAAAGGGACAGGGAAAGGGGAAGAGAGACAATGGGAACCTGAGAAAAAGAAAAAGGACGAGGAGGAAGAGAAAGGAAAATGAGGTCTGAGGATGGAAAAGAAGAAGAGGAAAAGAAGGAGCAAGACGGTAGCAGTAATAATAACAGAAGCATTAGTAGCAAGTAGTAAGTAGTGGTAGTTGTTGTTGCTGTTGTAGAAGAACAAAATAAGGCGACCATCGAAGATTGAACGATGCAAATAAAAGGGAAGTGTCATATAAAGATCGAGGTTAAAGCGGTGACGGATCAGTGATGAATATAGACGTAAGAAATTTAATTGAGAAATGGAAATGGATGTCAGCAACAACATTAGGCATGTTAGGACCCGGTGTGAACGAAATGGTCCGCATCCGTGCAATCGGCCATCACTATCCATCAACGCCCTCCTCCCCGCACTGTCATGACGGAGGCCACTTAGGAGAGAGAGCATGCTCTGAACTTCAGCATCTTCTTGATGACTCACAAGCAGCCTGAGAAAGCAAAGGACTCAATCAGAATACCAGGTCTCCCTCCGCTCCCACTCGCATTTACATTTCCTCTAGCAACATACCGCCTTTTCAGAGAGGAACAGAGAGAGAGGGAGAGAGAGAGAGAGAGAGAGAGAGGGGGGGGGGAGAGGGGGGGGGATTAAAGGAGAGAGTGTGAACGGGGAAGAGACTGAATGAGAGAGACAGAGAGTGTCATAGACAGAGAGGGTGGTGAGAGAGAGAGGGAGATGCAATAAGAGAACGAGAGAGGGGAGAGAGAGAGAGAGAAGGGGTAGAAACAAACGCGAGGGAGAGGAAGGGAAAGAGAGAAAGAGATGGAGACAGGGTACATCGTTAGTGCCCGCGCCGAAGCCACCTTCAGCTTGCAGTCTTCAGCCTAGAATAAACTCAACCTTGCGACCTCCCTCATCATCACCCCCCCCCCCCCCTTCCCTCTTTCCCTCTTTCTTCACGATCCGGCCACGGTATAGTATGCAGGTGCATAGGAACACACTGCCAGGTACTATACAAGGAATATATGTATCGCACATATACTGTCCGATAGGCATAACACATGGCTTACTCCACCCATCAACATGAATGAAACCATACACGCACGACGATGACCGATTTCTTGAATTACATTCATGCGCATGTCTTTCTCGCATTCATTAATGTCTTGCGTTCGTAGATATTAATCTATGAGCGTTCAACGACTTCAGCAGACGTTGGACGTTATGTTTAATGTCTGGAAGGAATATTCACGCCAATGTAGAGCTGACTTTGACGAAAGTTTTTTTCATGAATGTACAATTGTACATGGCATGAAATTCTGAGATAAATTGGCACGAGTGTGCCTAATCTGGTTGGTCTTGGGTTCTGTCCCAGCGGAAATTATGCACTGATAGGTTTACTCTGCTGCCGCGGTTAGACATTTCAGTCATGGAAGTGGCGGATCCAGGTATTGTAAAGAGCGAGCAGGTGGGAGGGTAGCCTAGGTACTAGGCTGTGAGGTGCATGGACACAACCAAGCATGGTAACAACTATGTCTGGTAATACAGACTATGTCCCAATCCCATCCTCACTCCTCCTCTCAGAGGAGCTGCGATGTCATTAGGGCGTAGTCTGTGTTACCAAACAGACTGGGTTGTGTCCATGCACCTCACAGCCTAGTACCGAGGCTAGTGGGCGGTGTGGGGGAAGGAGGGGGGGGGGGGGGGGTGGGTGCACCGCCAAACATCCAACCATGGTCCATGATCCAACTATCCATTTCAGCCAAAAAGTTTAGGACTGCAACTTTTTTGGAAATTATACTGGATTGATTGCCAAGCATTATCACGACGGATGTACTTTCTCTTGGGATGCACCACAGGAGGCACAGCCCAAGGGGTAATAGAGAGAAGTATGTGTGTGTGTGTGTGTGTGTGTGTGTGTGTGTGTGTGTGTGTGTGTGTGTGTGTGTGTGTGTGTGTGTGTGTGTGTGTGTGTGTGTGTGTGTGTGTGTGTGTGTGTGTGTGTGTGTGTGTGTGTGTGTGTGTGTGTGTGTGTGTAGGGTGGGTGGGGGATAGATGCAAGAGGGCTTTTATTGTGCTCATATGAATAATTGGAAACCACTCCAAATATTGGCGCGCGATATTGGGACGAGGAAAAGTAGGATAAGGGGGGGGGGGGCGTCAATGTATCAAACATTATTGACGGTCAAGGGAATTCCCAACGTCAAATAAAAGTCTCAGTTTTTCGCAAAGGATTGACTTTCACTGCAATAGAGACGAAGGCATATTTGCCCAGCTCCTACGCTGTCCTTATAACTGGTGAGGTACAAAAGGTATCTTGTACACATATCATTAAACTCGCTGGGACGGTAGTGTGTACTTTGAGAAAGATGTTGTAGGGTTGCTACACGTTTGGATGGAAACTCAACCCTTCTATTGGGTAAAAAGTGCCAACAGGAAGGAACTTCTATACCTAGGTTAATGTTTTGCCTGATACATATTGTTAAAAATTATTATCGAATATGATTAATTTTGGCTAAAATCTTACCCACGTCGATATAATCCATTTTGTCGAACCCATGATGTTTTTTATGCCAAATTATTTTAAATTCGGTATCCAACTTTGCCCGACATATAAAAATCACAAAGTTCGCATGATTCTGCATCAAGGAAGTCTGCAACATTATATTATTGAGGACTATCACAAGGGAATGGGGCATTATGTGGAGTGGTGAAAAGACATCAACACGGCCAATGAAACTTGTGAAAGGAAAGAAAAGAAACGTGAGACGTATACCAAGTGTAGAAATTAAAATCTGCCAAATATAAGTCACATGACATCAAAGGCATTGTAGGGAAGGGTGGGGGAGCCATAACTCATTCACGCTACATGTAAAGATATTGTCTGATGACCTAATTCATGGAAATACAATATGACATCGAGTCGATCGAGTTATTGAGTGAAACCAGAAGATACATGATGTCAGAAGGAAGTACGACATTCAATCACCATGTTGTCCACATAATCACATATCTTTCTGGGCGAGAATTGGAGTGCATCTTTACCACAAATGTTCAATATCTAGTTACCGAAACTACTCTCAAAGACGATTCTTCTCTCGCACTATTCAGCAAATGGTATTCATAAGTCTGCAGGAACAGACCATTGTTAGTCTGTCAAGCAGTCAGTTAGAGAGTGAGTCTGTATCTATGAGTCTGAGACTAACTCGTAATATGTTACCACGTGCCTCCCAACAAGGTAATCGAGACATAACTGGAAAATCAATGCGCTAGTCTTATCTCGCAGACACATGTTTTGAAAAAGTAGTTCAACCGCGTCTGAACATGAAGACTAGGTTGTCATCTTCATATGACGACGGAGAGACACGCGTGCATGCTATGTGGGATTTCTCATCACTTTGGTCCCATCACCCCTGATCACTCGGCCCTGCAAAGCGGATGCCACAATGATCACGATTGCCTGCTGGGAACCGCAATATATCTGTGACATTTGCATTCAATAAACTGGAAGAACCTTCAGCCAACCAACTCCAACCAATCGGAGAAGCCACAACTCTCCCGGGGCCGTGGGGTAGGGAGGGGCCAAGTGCCCACCCCATCTACTCTTTCTTCGTCATCCATACCCATGAACTTCAACCAAGATTATCATTGTTAATAAACGACGGGGAATGGAAGGGAGGCGAGAAGAGATGAAGGGGAAGGGCAGGGGGTATAAGTGTTACCACCCCCTCCTCAACCCTACTCATTCACTCACAGCTTAACACCAACCCAGCTTATTTGGAACTAAGAGGAGAGGCTACATGTGACTTGTGAACTCTAATTACAAAACGCAAGTAGTCGTATACACCTCTTATTACATCATCAGTGCACAATATCGCCCCCCCCCCCACTGCCCCTCCCCCCTCCCCCTGCCCCCACCCCAGATGCACCCCATTCAATTCCCTCTGAAGCTGATCGCCTCCTTTGATGGAATTTTCTCCAACAAAATTGGGACAGTCTGAGGATGGTGGCGGCAGATTTCAGCCTCCAGATGAAATGAGTAGGGACACGCGGGGGAGGTAGGGAAACTATTTCGATATATCGTTATGAAGTTGCGGACTCAAATTATTAAATACAAAAACAAAAATGCTGTCTTAATACTTCGTGCTTGCAGTTTGCCTTATACGGTTAAATCTTTGAAAACAAAAATATGTTCAGAGATATGAAACAGGTAAATGTCACACTGCGTGTAATGTAGTGACACTAGAAATCATGAAACATAATGTAAGATACAGCAGGAATGTGGCTCAATGCGTGTACACGTATGTCTTATCAGCCATACAATATTGAATGAATAATCAGCTGCACTCGAGAATATATGGACCAATAACCAATAATAATGCATAACAAATTGAGAAGATGGACACATTGTCTAGACATAGTCATGCAATATTGTCTAGTTACCCATATCTATTCTAAGTGGAACACTGACGTCAGAGACAGGAGGAGGGGTACAAAGCGGGAACCATGAATGTGGTGGATGATAAGTACGTGTTGCTCTCCCCTGGCTTCAAAAGCCCAGTGACTGACTGCAGTCAGCTTGCTTGATTGGTTTGGCAATTAATTAGATTCCTGCATCTTGCACAGCTCGTCGTCTCCATTAATGCATAGCCAAGGAGACGACATACGAGTTGACACGACGAGAAGGTTGGTGTGTGGGCATCTGATCAATGGGAGACTCCATCCTCGCTGCGTCTATCTGTCGACTGCTCCACCGCGCACATTTTCACACTGTGCAATTATGCGTAATGACCAGCGGTCTAGACGAACCCAAGATGACGTTCAGGTGTATTTAATGATTTCATTCTCCCCGTGCCAAGAAAACGTAGCAAGATCGTGAGTCTAATTTATCTTAATACATCTACTTTAGTCTCATTACATCTGTCCTTCAAATAGTGCTTGTGACATTACTAGTGCTAGTTTCATCATGTTCATTATGACAGGCGCTAGTGCATACCTACTACATAATCTTTCAAGGTACATTTTAAGTCCCCTCCATGTATCTGAACTCTCCAGTCTTCTTTTTGAACATCAAGAACGTCAATAAATTCTTGGATATTGTGAAAAACACCCAGCGAGAAAAGCAGCATAATGCATGCAAATATTGATATGTAATAATTGAGGTACCGGTATGCAAAAAATTTGCATCAAACATCTTTGAGCAGCTACCTTTTATTGAGGTAGGAGGAAAAACTGGGAGGGGTAAATTTTGTACTGAATCACTTATCCGAGTCGTGAAGGTCATTCTCTCTCTCTCTCTCTCTCTCTCTCTCTCTCTCTCTCTCTCTCTCTCTCTCTCTCTCTCTCTCTCTCTCTCTCTCTCTCTCTCTCTCTCTCTCTCTCTCTCTCTATCTATCTGTCCCTCTCCACCATCTCTATTCTCTCTCTCCTTCTCTTTATATCCCCCAAACCTTTGTCTCTTCACAATTAAAACAAAGCTCCTGGCGAAAAACTCGGCCAATTCCAATCAAGCCAGCAACAAACTATCACCTCCTCGATTCAATTTCTAACGATGACTGTTCATCAAGTTGGAGGTCTAATATTGTTCTTCTACAGGGAAGTCAGCTCAAGGCATATTCAAGCCGTGGTGGATTAACAGCCAATGTGTAATGCGAGCCTTGTTTGTCACAGGGAGGATGATGCATGCATCCCGTTCCAAGAAAAATATGGGTTTCTTTACTGATGGATTAAAATGACATGATTCCTACGAAGTCCAGAAGAAAAGGAATGATTGAAAATGGTTATTGGAATGATCAGACTACATAGCAAGCCCTGTTCCCTGGGACATGACTTTTTAGATGTATTCCCTGGGATATGAATTGATATTTGTGGAAGTAGCTCAGGTATATTGTTGTCGTGGTAACGGAGCGATAACGGGGGACGGGTGTGATGATGGGAATTCTGTGCAGGGGCTTTCTTCATACCATATTGGCATCACAAAGTGTATGTGCATCGACAGTGCCATTACACCTACGCAAACAGTCATGTTATCTGGCAAAACGTGACAATGCACTGAACAAAATGTTTAACTACATGTAGATAAGACCTTGATATCTACTGACGATATTTAGGTTGACCAAATATCTGTAAACATATTTTGTATTACAACTCGATCTATGTGTAGGCCTATGTACATTTACATCAAAACCCCTGATATACACTGCATAATTGAATGTACAGAAACATTGTTATATATAACTATTTATTACAGACTGAGCTATGCTTTGTACATGCAGGTCGATGCAACCATCATGAAAAAAAGGAAATGTTGAGCGCATCATACTTTTTGTACAGCATAATGTACAAATCACCATTGCACGCAAAAAGAAAAAAATGATAGGCCAAAATCTTTAACCAATTTACTACACACCTTTGCAAGTGCTACACAGATGGTCTCCAATACCTTCACGCTGTTCCCCCGCTAACAGCTCCTCACGCCCTAAAGTCACGTACACGCACACACATGCCTGCCTGCATCCATCCATCCATCCTACCTCCAACATCTGAATGCAGGATGCTGAGGCCGTGTGGGATCCAGTTACCCCCTACAATCACGACCACAACAGCTGTTTGAAAATCATATCTTGGAGCGCATGTTGAGTTGTGTTGTGTGAACACATCACAGCTAGAGTGTGTATGGCAGCTGTATATTAAATCATATTTACAGTGGAGGAGTGCACATTGCAGTGTGTAGTGTGAACACGTCAAGACTATGGCAGCCAGTCTAGAAGTCATATTTTGGAGGGAATGCTGCAGTGTGTAGTGTGAACACATCACAGCTACAGTGTGTATTGCAGCCGCCTGTAAATCAAATTTACAATATAGGAGTGCTCTGGTGTAAAATGTGAGCCCATCGAGACTATGGCAGCCGGTCTGAAAATTGTATTTTTGAGCGCATGCTGCATTATGTAGTGTGAACAGATAACGGCTATAGCAGCTGTGTGTAAATCACATTTGGGAGCGGATGATGCAGTGTGTTATGTGAACACATCACGGCTGCAGTAGCTGATTGTGCGGAGGAGTGGGACCGAGCTGGTGTTTGAACAAAATATAAATTCTCAGCAGACCCTCAACCCAACTGCACGTAGGGTTTTACTCAAATCTTGTTTGCTCTTTGATTTCCCCACATTCCCAACTGCTGAAAAGGTAAACATGATCATATAAACAGACCATCGAGCGTAGATCCATAGACAGACATAGAAATTCTGACACCTGAATGCATTACTGAATGAATATGTAGCACCAGCAAGGACTGACTGTTAATTATTTGTTATCTGCATGGACCTTGGTATCCTTCCCAGGCAGTTAACCCGTCACAAGCTTAAACTGTGTGGGTCCTATTGCTGTATGAAAGATGGCATTTCATTGGTTAATCCACGACTTGCGTTCCTCTAGAGGCAATGCACAGCACTGTTATATATGAACAGTAGGTGCCTTACTGCACGCATGCCCTAATATATACATGTGCATATGTCCCCTTACTTTGTAACCACCTGTAAATGTGCACGAATTGGTATCTCGTTCATAGTGTTGCATTTGAGTTAACCTACACATGGAGCAATACGACTCCTACATCCCAAACTCCTATGTGATATCACCCACAGCATGACATAACATACCTATCATGAATGACCTTTTCGCTCGTATGCCTACGATCTATCAAGGAGATGTGAGTAAGTATGTGTCTACATAATACAGCCAAACTAATTTCTCATGTGCAATTTGTAAAGTGCCATTCTTTACAACAGAAAGTGCATAAGCTCCTTCAATTTTTGCAAGCTCCTTGTACACATTGGCCACGTACATGAACTGTTGCTGGGAAAACACATAAATCAGCCTAGAATGAGTACCTATAAATGTCATATGTGGGGAGGGGTGAGGAGGGGTGGAGGGGTGGTGTTTCGAGTATCATTCTGGAGCACAAAATATGCTGACTGTGGGTAAACATGTCACACATTGCTGTTCCAATTACCCCACATGTGCAAACCAAACATCTCACACATTTACGATCTCAACATGTACGTTGCCATGACAACCAGACAGTAGTGCAATTAAATGCAAGCTTCTCTCTGTGGGTGTTCTTCCATTAATGGTTTCTCCAATCAATAAGTGAACATGCAGAATCATGTCCATCAGCATATTTGCCCCTCTCTCTGGTTATGAAGCTCGTTGGCGTACCCGTTCCCCGTTACGGCTATCAACACCTTTAACGAAATGCGCTCACTCTGCGACCGTCCCAGGAGCCAATGCAAATTGGTGCATAATACAAGAAAGCTGGCAGCATTTCTCTCCTTGCCTCTAACCCTCTACCCCACCCCACCCCTCCCCCTCCCCCCAGGCCAAAAAGTGAATGAGGAGATGGGAAAGAGAGAGAGAGAGAGAGAGAGAGAGAGAGAGAGAGAGAGAGAGAGAGAGAGAGAGCGGGGAAACCAGCAGAGAAGTTGGCAAATATGGATTCCCTAAAGAGATCTCTTGTAGAAGAGATTCCTCAGTGGAGTGTATCCCATCTCCACGCACACAACCATTGACATTTAGACTTTGGGCAAGGGAAAATAGAATATTCTTTCCAAGGGGACAAGGGGAGATGTGGGGAAGGGGGGTGAACAAAGACACTTTTATAGATTAGTCAAGACATGAGTAGAACCTGTCCTTTTCAATTCACTGTGCCCTAGATATTCAAAATTATCCCTCTCCCATCATCTGTTGGTCTGTTTCCATCTTTGGGAATGGGATAGTTCTCACTTTGAGCGCTACGTCCAAATCGTCTGAAAGTGGAGCCACCATGTTCGGCCTATTCCCCATTAGCACTTCCACTGAGGGATAATAATCATCCTCCATTCAAAAATGAATATGCACATAACATGTAATGAAGTTGAAATGTGTTTTCAAAATGTGTTCACACTCATGCACAACAGCAGGGCAAGTCTGTACTGATCAACACAAGGCTATGCTTACAAAAATTGGAAATACACGGAAGTCTGCCTATTAACTGGTGATAATTTACTAAATGTGAGCATATCGGGCAAAATGTTATCTGACTGCATCTATCTCTGGTTTACCTAAGCCCATGAGGGCACATAAGTATTCAACTCCTACCAAATATTTCTAAGAGTGCATGTGTGATTATCCAAACACCAGCAAGCCGGGACAGATCTTCTCACAATAGCTGCGCACGAGTGGGAAACACCCCTTTAATGGGTGCGATCCGTGACGACAATCCGGCCATAATGTGGACAATCTTCCTTCATCCCTCTCTGAGTGATCTGCGGAAAGCTGTGCAGTCCAAGATCAATACGCATCTCCATACTCGTCATACCCCCCTGACTATATATGACCGCAGAACAAGTGGTACTTGACCATCAGGAAGCATTTTGTCGTTTTTATCAAATCTTAACGTGTCATGGGTGGATTATTTCACCAGTAAGTCACATAAATCCCATTGAGCGGCATTTCATTTGGCAATTGAAGGATTGAAAAACATTTAGAACTTCCCCCTTATATGCTTTTCACACTACATGTACCAAATTGGTGGGGCTAAAGGGGGGGCCTTAGCACCACCTATTACATGCGATTGAGCTTAGCCCACTTCGAATTCACTATGCTTAATTAAATCGGTTCAGGTATGGCAAAGTGACAAAGGTGAATTTTTGCTTAATACCACTGTTTGAAGAAGTAAATATATTCCTATAGAATTTGCTAGCTTTGCATTACTAGTGCTTGTAACTTAAAAGAACTTGATATTAATGAATATCACTTATCAAAACAATGGAAATAGATAAGTGTTGTGTCATCACAGTTCTGGTAATCACCTATGATACTTACAATATTATGTAGGACTACAGACTACAGTATCTAAGCACTTTCATACATTTAGACTGTAGCACTGCTTTCTAGTGAATACTACTTGGAAAGTACGCATTACAGACCACATCTGATGACAAGCAAATACTGAGATATCACAAGCAAAGATTATGTGAAATATGGAAGAATTTGTGGTTCAATAATGTTTTCTTCTTTAACAAGTATTCAGTTTGTCACCCATTATTTCATGACCACTCCCCACCAAAAAAAACATACTGTGAATGAATCTAAATTGAATTTAAAACTGCTACAAACTGCTTTAAACATCTAAACAGACCCTTTTGACTATTTGTAAGGCTAAGAATATCATCAAAACAAGAATGTTATCAGCTATAAATTGAAAATGGAATGATTTCAAAATGGCAACCAAATATATTTCAATTTTCCCCCACATATTTTACATACCATGTCACTATACATGCATTCATCTTACAAGTAGTACATATTTGGGTTCCATTTCTACTTCTCAACACACATTTCAGCTAGTGTGATCTGATATTATATGATCTAGATTGGTTGGTTATGCATGAATATTTCAGCTGTATCTTACAAAGCTCCAAAGCAACAATTCTGAGTTTGGTCAAAACATCTGCAAGAACCTTCCAGCACAGATGGAGTAAAGTGATTTCAAAGTTACAATAATGAAACCAGTGGTGTTTTATTTACACAGACACACATCGTATCAAAAGAAAAAGAAAGGTAGCTTTGTGGAACGCTGAATAAAAGAATGTACACCACATTTGCACTACCTTGTTTTCACAATGAAATCCAATGCATCAAGATGATGAGCTGAATAGATATATTAAGCAATCATGTACCACAAGAATAGAACATAGTGAAGGGACTGCAAACTGAACATCTGTAATCTCAAGGTAGTCACTCTGAAAAGGATAGAAATAGAAAAAAAACCAGTATCCTCCAATAAGCCAGTTCGTAATTGCAATTTGCGCATGAGCAGATGAAGGTCATAGTGACCAAACCAGCTTGTTGGTTTTTAAATCACTGAGATAAGCATCATCATTAATAAGTTATTTTAGAATATGCTTGTTATCCAATTTATAAAAGAACACCAAGGTGTTCAATCACGGGGTATTTGACAACAGGCCAAACGACAACAATTAGTTTACAATAAACAATGTAATAGAAGCTTTCCCAATTGTTCACAGACCGTAGCCTACTATTCTTGTCACCTGTTTTGAGATGGTTCCTTTATTAGAGGTTGAATATCGCAAATTGCTATGTCGGGTAAGCACATTACGTAACATCTCCTTTTGAAATGATATATTAATCAACTGCTTATCCTAATGAAAAAGGGAAAGGTCATAGTGACCAAACTTGCTCCAGAGCTAACTACGAACTGGTGTATTGATTGTACTTAATTCGATTAAAAATATGTTCTTGAGATTCATAAACAGGTAATTAAAGTTTTAAAATGGACATTATTTTACTACAGTGCCTTTTGTTGGAGTCGTTGTTTATCCCCCCATACTGATGTGATAATAAATCACAGCCATTTGAATGATGCAATGCTGGTATGTAGTAGTAGTAGTAGTCAGAACAATGAACAACCTTTACTGTGTTGTACATAGTACTGCAGGTAAATTCTTTGCTCTCATTTGTGAGTACATTATGAATCTATAATGACCTTATACATATATTAACAGTTCAGCATCCATATATAGCTCTGTCTTATGAATTATCACTTACTCCATAAACATACAAATGGCGTGAAATCTTGATTTAAAGGAATGTCGACCTGATTACATGTGTATGTACGAAAGAGGGTATCAGAGTCTAGCACCTGTACTCTGGACTCTGAGCGAAAAACGTCCAGAAGGAAAGACACCCACAATTTTTCAGAGAACGGAGGTGAGATATGGTAATAATTGGGACAAATCCCGATGAGCTTTGAATCCTGGCCTTGGAGATAATTAGATTGCCTGCATGATAATTAGCCAGGCAGCATGTCCCCAGCTTATCTGTTAAGCAGACAAACCGTACTGATGGAAGTCCATGTGTGTGTACAGTGGGCAGTTATCGTGTGTGTGGGTGCAAGGGTTTCCAACCAACGACTTGCCCTTCTTCAAGATCCAATGCACAGCACCATATGAATAGAGTGTGCCTTTGACTGTACATGTATGCCCCGCATATATGCAAACAGGGTTACATCTTCCCTTATACTGTTAGACCATTTGTACCTGTGCACGAATTGGTATGCTATTTTAATCATCATTTTGTCATTGTATTCAATGTTCAAACATGTATACAGACAAGCATTGATCGGTGGAATGTCATATTTATATAAAGCAGCTTTTTTTGCAAGTACAATTTTTCCAGATGTACATGTGCGTGTGAAGAACCCCTTTGGAAAATAATACAAGATCAATATTATATGACCACATATGAATTGTGAAAGCACCCTTGGACCCATTTTCTTTCTCATAGTTATCAAAGGTTATTAAAAACTTCATGATACACATTTAGTAGTGCTGACCCAAACAACAAAAGTACACTGACACAAAAGGTGCTCATTGAATATTCACACGCTAATAATCATGATAGTAATAATACACATGTACACCCATGGTGATAACACACAATATACATTACACAACGTATTGTGTTATTCCTTTCCTCTCCTTTCCTCTCCTTAAGGGGGCGGGGTAGGTTTCTTGGGTTGACCATGCTGGTTCCCTCCCTCCCTCCCTAGAGTGTGGTAGGCTTGTACTTGTACTCCGAGCCGCCCTTCTCCATGTTGATGCTGAGGTCTTGCTCACACGCCCAGGAGAAGACGAGCAGGGCGTCCTCCGTCTGGCCCCCGGCGCTCTTGGGCGGCAACTGCATCGTGGGAAGGAAAGATGGAGGAAATGATATATGCTTCATGCGCTATCGATGCCTGTTCGCACAAATGATACACAATATAGCATCAGTTAAAGACAGCCAGTCCCTTTTTCAGATCACCACAAAACCATCGAAACATTGGCAAAACATATAGAGAAGTGTAAGCAAGCTCTATATTCACAATTTGAAACTGATACGTAGTGTAAAATTCAAATAATGCACGTAAACAACGTCTGATTATTAGTCTTTACCTCAGGCTCTTAGCAGTTTGTGTTGAAATACCTGCTTTATTGATTAATGTGTTTATTAAATTATAACACGCATTATGAAAAACATTGTTCTATGGAAGGAATCATCTCCAAAGTTTGATAGTTATTCATAAAATTAGGATTTCACACACGCATAATAACCACATAGATACTGTAACAAAGACTAATACTTTTTTCGTGGTACGAAAAAAGTCGGTTTGAAATTTAACGGCTGAAATTTTTTACATATACAGAAATCTTCAACATGCTATATTCTTAGAAATGGTCTTGAATCACACTTTGCTCAATTTACGATCGTGATAGACGATTTCAAATTTTAAGCTTGCAAAAGGGACTGACAATCTTTAACCCATTACTCACAGTTAGCTTTTCCCTGCTTTGTGAACCCTAGTCCAGTTAGGGGGTCAAAATTTGTCATGGAATGTACTGCTGTTCCCAAAAGGATGTGGCTTAACCTCACCCTAAAACGCATTTGAAGTTAATTTATAGCATGTCATTGATTGTGCATTCAGCAGATAATGCGGGAGTCACGCTGCTCTCTATCAGAGTAGGATAAAGCTAGTCCGCATATATGTGGGTTACTGTATACGCCATATATTTCACAGGGTTTTTATTTTCACGAATTTCGCGAGTCTGGACTATTCGCAATTTTTACAACATGCAAAATTATGAACACGACGTGCTCGAGCACATGTACTACTACATGTAGTACTAGTACTTCACAAGCGCGAATTTAACCACTCCTGAAATTGTCAAGAAGTCCTGATTAGTGAAAAATTAGACTCATGAAATAAATGGCATATACGGCAATGAAACCTGGTACACAAATGTTGAAGATGGATGAGAACTATCCAGGAAGCTATGATATAATCACATCTGTCTAACTGTGGTCTTCCTTGACAGGTGTAATAGAGACTACTTTAAAACTTAGGTTAAAAGTTGAGTGATCTCTACAGAGAGGCGGCAACTGCACCATGGGAAAGGGTATTAGTCCACACTGTCCACACCTATATTGACTTGTGGTTGCGGCAGTGTTTTAGAAAGAAACATAGCACACATATAGCCTAAAACGTACATATGCAGGCCAGTATCATGAAACATTAGAATCACTTTCCTCTGGCTGGAAAACCGAGGTGAAGATATTCTTACACCTCCCTGTCACCACTGTGTTACATCCTACTGAAGCTACAACTCAACTTTAAAAGATACCCCTGTGACATCTACCTAGCATCCACCTCGGAAGCGAATCGGATCCGCCTCTCAACTGCTCTGCCTTGGTGAACAAAGCTTTGGGATAGCGAGCCTTCTCATGTTACCATGGATATACATCCACATAAAAAAAGAAACATGTGGTACATGTATGTTCTATATACTAGGCCGCAGAATACATGTACTGACTGTACTTCTTTTGGTGCCAATAGGCCATTTTTGTTGTGTATGTAAATCTGTTCAAACAATATGTTAGTAATGGTAAGCCCAAAGCTTGTCCAAGGTCTGTCCAAGTAGCAACACACAATAGATTCAGAGTGTACTCCGCCCATTCAAACTAAATCATGAATACAAGTGAATGTAATAAAGCATTACCACACAGTTTAACCATTGGTACTTCTACCACGTTATCATCTGGATGATCTGGTAATGTCTTCACCTTGAGGGGTACATTCATATCACTTATGATGTAAATTGAAAACTATATCAGATGAGATTCATCGTGGATTTAGTTCTCAAGAGAACCAAAATAAAAGTTACACTGATTAATAAAAGAACTACTTTACCATTTCAGCCTACATTACAAAGTTGATTCCGCAGCAGCAACTATGAAGTTAAATATTATGCATAAATACTAGTGTATGTGTGCTAATGCGTGGGTATGATGAAATTATACAGCCCTGGAAAGATAACAAACATGTTTACTGGCAATCATCTCTCTCTCTCTCTCTCTCTCTCTCTCTCTCTCTCTCTCTCTCTCTCTCTCTCTCTCTCTCTCTCTCTCTCTCTCTCTCTCTCTTTCTCTTCTGTCTCTCACCCAGTTCCCCTGCTCTCACTGTCTCCCTCCTCCCCCTCTACACCATTTTTTCCTTCCCTCCCTCTCACCTTCTAACACTCATTTTCCTGCCCCCCCCCCCCCCCCACCTGCAACTCTACTACATGTATGTGTAATCCATACATCCAACTTATCCCTAGGAGCACTTCTCCTTATACCCCATTTCTTGATTCTTCTGTCCATTTCAGTAAATTTATGGGACAGCCCTCATGTTTTATTTTCACTGGTATGCTGATCCATCCAGTGCATGTACCTGAACTTGTGCACTCACTCCTCTTCGCTGTATAAAAGCCCTACCCACCAAAGCTGCAAGTCCATTATTGTGCCCAACTGATGCATGAACAAGTGGTGATAAAAAACTCACGTTGGAATTGTTGTTTTGCTGCCTTGCCAGTCTACCAGCATTTTATTTTTACTTGTAATTCCAGTGATATGTGTACACAAAGTTTTGCAGAAAGCTCAAAATATGGTACTGATGTATGCGAAACAACTGGCTTTTGTTATTACTGGGAAGTTCAATGAGGGTTCAGACATCAAGATATTTTAATCTCTTGGAACTGACAATATCCGAAATATTTCTTCCTTATTTGCTTGGTATTCATAAACATGTCAAATATTCCTGCAGACATATGTATGTGTAAAAGGCATAATGCAGTTAATTGTTAAGGGATTATTGTGGAAAATTGAGAAGAAATGGAGTCATGTTCCTATTGTGTACTTTATGTATGTTATCATGTATGTTATCATGATGAAACAATATTTATCTGAAATCTTTCTATGTCATTGATGTATTTTCTTAGAACATGTTTTAACATGTAGACCTTATCTAGAGAACACTTTGACAGTAAACATCAGGAAGATATAGGCATGTGTTATCAGTTGGAATGGAATATAAAGCTACTATAGTACTAAATGTTTCTTGCAATTTCCAATTACATGTACTGTTATGATGACTATATAATTTGCCTGGTTCATTACAGAATTCTCTATGGAAAGATAACATTTAACCCCATATTTTACATCTTCTGAATATATCCTGCCTTAGTGATCACATGTTCATAATGTCCACCCAAATTTCCCCCAAAGTAAAACTTTCTTAGCTCATTTACACTCAAAAACTCACTTTTGGAGAATAAAAAAATGTATCCAAGAGAAACCATGGAGTATGACTGCCAGCAAAACTTTAAAGTAGACACTGATTGATATTTGACTTTGGTGTCATTGGAAAGGTTATTTGCAGCAGATTGCATTTATGACAATTTCCCTGTCAACAAACATGAAATGGGAAAAAATAATCAAAGCAAACTATGAGTCTCCCATCTCATTGAAAGGAAATTGGCAACCTCAAAAATCCTTGGCTCAGCTACTTAATGTCACAACATGTACACTTCACCAAAAATCCACTTAGTACTATGTGTTAAAAAAAAAAAAACATTTTTTACTGTCGATTAATATAAACTTGAAGGTTACAACTCAAATCAATCTAGTGCCAGACTACGATCATTCATTCCCTCAACGGCAAAGAGACAGTCACAGATCTTCAGTAAGCAAAGAAAACAAAAGTCTCATGGAGCCAAGGCATCGACCACAGTGCAAATTATTTACAGAGAACAGAACACCATTTTTGAATATTTTGAGAGTAAAATTACTGGCGATGTTGAAAAAGGCAGGCAACCACAGGTTTAAAGGATATGAAATAACATATGTCACAAGGCAGATGATGTCATACATTGGTTAAAGGGCATATACTGTACTAGGAAGACAAAAAAGCCTTCAAAAGGGAATCGTGAGTAATCTTCTTGCCAATGGTCTAAAATTTATGTATTATTCATTTTAGAAACTTGCTGAAAGTTATTTGCCCTCAAATGATCCACATTTGGAGTAATTAGTGATTAAATCCCAAATTCTCAGAATGTTCGGGCCGAACAATTTCAGGATATGGGATTTAATCCCTAATCAGTCAAAATGTGGATCATTTGAGGGCAAATAACTTTCAGCAAGTTTCTAAAATGAACAATACATAAACATTAGATCATTGGCAAGAAGATTTAATACTCACAATCACCTTTTGAAGACTTTTTTGTCTTCCCAGTACAGTATATTCCCTTTAAGAGTTGCGCACAATTAAACCATGCAGAGCCTGTGCTCCATGACAGCTCATTAATCCGAAGTTATTCAAGGTTCTCTTTATTTTGAAGGATCAAAACCCAAAAAGGCTTGCCATTCCAATGTTTCCTATTCCAAATGTTAGCTCATTTATACAAATGTTGATTAATATGAATGTATGTTTATCTTAATATGGTGAAGTCATTTTAATGACTTCACCATATTTGTTCACTTGCATTGCAACTCTTTATGTGTCATTAGGACATTTTTGTACTGGTACAGTACATGTAATACACACCATTCCCATAGGGCAGTATGGAGTCTAGCAGAGAAGGTATTAAAGTTCATTTCAGTTGGGATAAAAGTTTTGTGCTTGGAATTATGAACCATAGGAATTACATTACGTTTGGTACAACACGCATCACCAGTGACTTAGCCTATGACAGCGCACTACATTAATGAATGCAGTCAGTGTGTACTGGCCTGTTGAGCATTTCTAGGGCTTGGCAGCATATTGCAAGTGCATTGAGAGTATTTCAAAACAAGGTGGTTCACAAACCATGTGTCTCACCTGATTTCACAATCGATAAACAGTTTTTTTCTCATATATTTAAAATGGTGCCAAGGTGACCTTTCACCTCATCATCCTCATCAACACACGTGGTATTACCCAAGGATCATTTGTACCAAGAGTGATCACAATTGATCCAGAAATAAAGAAATGGGAGCAAGTCAAATGAAAACTTTGAGAAAAATGATGCACATGGCCTCATATCATTTGGCCTTTTGACCCCTAGATGACCTTTGACTCCATCATCCTCATGATGACACACGTGGTATTACCCAAGGATCATTTGTACCAAGTTTGATCAAAATTGATGCAGAAATAAAGAAATGAGAGCAAGTTAAACAAAAACTTTAACATTTTTGTAACAGACAAACAGACCAACAGACTAAGAGGAAAAGTGATTACTAGGTCTCTGCTGAACTTTGTTCAGGTGAGACAATATGGATCTAGGATGAGTTTACATCAAAGGTTTCCCTTGTAATATTGATTCATCAAAATCTTAGTGAAGATCAATTTCAGACATTATGGATAAAAATGAAGCCAATTCAAATGACAAGTATGTATGGCATCACAGGGGTGACAATTATTTATTTTTGTTAAGCAATTTCAGCATTCCGTTCTGTTTTCAAACTTCTGAATGAGTGTAGCGTTGATACACAAGATGAACTTTGCATTGATATGGTATAAGACCATATTTCAAAGCAATCATTATCTATACCCTTCAGAGGATGCTCATATGCTACAGTAATTTCATACTATTAAATTATCTGCTAGGCTGGGTCCTATGATGGGTGGGTCATGCTTGATTTCTCATTAGACATTGTGCAGTGCCTGGAGGCTGGAGGAATGTATAAAAGTAGATAGGGCTGCAGCTTGCGTTGGGATTGACACAACTTGATTATCACACAACTCAGCAAACGATCCTCTGACGCCCTGATCCCCATAGAAGCGCAAGGCGATGTCGTCGGTTTTCGTGGGGATCAGAGGAGAAGTGTCTGCAGCAGATTTGTGTGGTAGTGGAGTCAGGAAGGTGTTAGAAAAGAGAAGAAACTGGAGCATAATACATTCAAACAACTGTATGGGTACTAAAGCATGCTAATGAATGTCAAGAGCATTCAACAATCATGACAATATTTTGATGTCCATGCTCAGCACCATCATTTAACTGATGTCAACTTGGAAAGGAATATCTTTAATAGTCACTTTTATCAAACATTTTTGCAAATATGAACACTATAAAAGATCCTGTACTCTGCTTTTTCAAAAAGTAATGAGAAATAATTAAAGAAACGGATATATATTATAGTATATTCAAATTACTTAATTGACTAATTTCCTCACTTTCTGACATCTTGCACATTTGTGGGATTCATTCATTGTCAGAATATTATTTTAATCAGGGTATTAAATGAACAGTGTTTTCATGCATCTGTGTGCAGCTGAGATATTTTAGTTAAAAAACTTGTTTATTTTTGCTTTCTAAAATGGAAACAAAAATTATGCTCACAAACATATGAATGCAGTCAACAGATTGAACTGGTTTATGTTCTCTCAGAGAAGCTGTCGCTACACATTCATGTTCGTAATTGTTGAAACACCTGAAAAGCACATGTTGAGAACACATAACTTTTCGGCAGTGTCGAGTTTGATGAGTTCACAGGAAGAAAGTTGTTTCATATCCATCCACCATCCACATCAATATTCCTGGTTGAGTTGTGCAAAAGGGTCAGAATGGAATACAACACTCGCTGTACAGCCATACACCATGTATGCATGCAGTATGCAGCACAATATCACAGATTTCTCACTGTGTATGAATGGTGTTTTCCATCGTCAAAAGAAAATTGTTTACCAACTAGTAATACTGCACTATAAAGGTATATGAAGAGGGCTCGAGACAAGAAGACGATTTCCATTCTCCACAAAACCCAGTCACTTAAAATGAGCGCCTTCAAATGAAGGTACTGTAAGCTACGTACAAATTCAAATAATGTTCTCACAAATTACAAAAATGTGACAGAAATACATCCACTCCACATACACTACCTGTTCTTCAGTCTTTACTACCAGACTGCTTTCGAAGCTAATGGTATTTGACTACCCATCAACGATTCCTGGTTCAATATTGTCCAGAGCTTGCATATAATTTAACAGGAACTTGTTTACATGCACACACAAAAGAAATGAAATATGAGTAAAATATAATGTGGTAAGACCTGCATTATTCAGCCGTTTGCCATCCATCATCCATGGACAGAAAGGGAGAAAAGGAAAATAATAATTTGCGGGCACTACTCTCCACGCCTGACACCATGCAATAAGCAGATAGATATGCTGGGCCCTGTTGCATAAAACTTTCCATTGATGGTAAATTTGCTACTAATAGCAATTTCTATGGAAACCTTTGATTTGATTGGCTGTCAAGTGATGTTACAATGGTAGTTACCATTGATGACAGAGTTACCATAAATGGTCAGTTTCATGCAATGGGGAGTTGGGTCATTTATGTCCTATGAGAATAATCAAGTGTTCAACAGGGGCTCTTTTGTATCATTGGGGGTTCTTCTCTGCATATTTCAGCAGGGAGAAAGTAGCATTATATTGCACTTTTTTGCAGGTGCTACTTTTCAAGAAGTCAAAGGGATAGTTTACCCTGCAGATAAGTTGGTTTCAATCAAAACAGAAACATATTAGTGAATGTTTGATGAAAATCTGTCAAAGGAAGAAAGTTATGATCTTTTGAATTTTCAATTTTGTTAAGTCACATGCAAGGTGCATGCTCTCTCATATGTGCTGTATGATTTCATAAATTGCACTTTTTCTGTTTTTGACAAAGGAAAAAATATTTTTCACAGAGATTTGTGTGTAAAAACGTGTTTCTAGTGATGTATCAAGTGCATTGGTAAAAGGATGCAGATCTTTTTGAGAAAATTGACATTTTCACACAAAAAAATACATATGGCAGACCACCTTGCACATGACGTCACAAAATTTAAACATTTAAAAACTCATAACTTTCTTATAGTTTGACAAATTTTCATCAGACTTTCACTAATTTGTTTCTTTTATATGTCTGCTTTTATTGAAACCAACATCATTTCAGGGTGAGCTAACACCCTAAACCGTATTGTGCATTATACCTTAATAGAAATATGAATCGTTGAGTGCTATACACAGGACCTCCTTTTTTGTTACTTTTGGATCCTCTCATCCTGTATGTATATCCAGCGCTATATATCGACCTGAGCTGCCTCGCAATTTTTTCTTTTTACTGAACTGGACGGCACTGCAGCTTGCAAAAAACCCTTCTTTTCGAAGTGCAAAGCCAATCTCTTGGAGAAACTGAATACTTCCACAGTAACCGCAGGCTGTTGTCTTTGAAAGCATGTTGCTACTTTGCATTGCTGCAACAGCAGCCTCCCCTGTTTTCCTCTCTCCGATCACCCAAGTTCACAACCTACTCCCGGACTCATTTCTGGACATCACGCTCAAAGCCAGCAACCTAGATGGAAAGTAATATTCATTGGTGTAAACTTCCCATCAATGCTCTGGCAATGTAATTTCAAAATATACTGTCCATGTATTAGTGATGTTAATTTCTTCCCTTTTTGAAGATCACTTCATTAGCCAGATCCTAAGTAAATATAATGGCAACTTTGTATTTTTCATCAGCAGCGCACTGAAATCCCATAGGGCAGCTTGTTGTTTGGCTTAGGTTCGAGTTTTAAACAATTCAAAGATGAACATACGTACATGAATAGCATGGGATACCACTTTATTAAGTACTGCTACTTGCAGAGAAAAACATAGTGACTAAGAATTTCTGCTTTCATAGAAGCCTGTAGAAACAGGATGTAAGTTGGAAAAACATAATCTCATTAAATTACAGGTACATGTACATGGCAGTACTTGGAATATTTTTCTAATTGTTTATTAGGGAGTAAATGAACAATATTTAACAATCTAAACCTTTTTAATGTTGCTCAATCATAACATTTTGAAATCTGCTGGCATATATACAGTACAATTTACTCTTCGATGCTTGTCCTTGCCATGTATGAGCCTGAATCTATTCGTAGTCCAAAGGGATCTGGAATTTTGCATCACGTAAGTCAGAGAATAGTAAACAATAATTAAGTTTCCTTTTTAACTGGGTTGCTTTTATGTTGAATGCATTATTTGAATGTGTTATTATCCCATATACAGTGCCCCCCTTCCCCCTCCTTCAAAGAAGATTGAACCCTAGTATACCAGTACTCACTGACAGGGCTACCCTGGAAAAATAAGTATATGTTTCAAAATGCAAATTGATGCAATAACAACAGCTTTGCCTACTGGCTATGCGTTTCTTGTGATGGGAGAATAGAGAGCGGTTCCAGCTACTGACAGTGAATAATGGCATCCCGCTTCTGTGTTGACAGCAAAAGAGCAAAATAACACCGATAATCCCCAGCAGGCATAGAACATCAAGTTAAAATAAGCTGCTCATAAATGAAGAGAATGTTGAATATCTTAATCTAAAAAAATGCCTCCTTTTTCACCCTTTTCTGTTTAGTTCCATTTCCATGAACATGAATAATACACGTATACATATATGCAGCTTTTCATGTCAAAGGTGATTTTCTTTAATATGAATAAATAGTAACAATTTGTTGATTTTACAAGAATGTATAAACCCTGCTGCTTAATTTTTTCCACACAAAGATTTGCATTCTTTTGCCCACTATTTGTTATACCAAAATAGTGGCCTATATGACAATAGCTGTGGTGTTGATGTTACTACAGCATTAAGTTAAATCATTTTGCCACAATAAATAACAACGCATGAGAAACCTTTTGTTAGTGTTAGCAAATTATATTTTTGCTGAATGTAAACACTAAATGATCAGGAAAGTTTTGCTGAAGAAAAACTTATTAACTTTGTAGTTATTTTCTATACCTGAATACCTGAAATACAAGTACATGTACCTTTTTTCTCAGGTGTGATGTATAATGTATACTGTATAATGCAGTGTTCATATCAACTTACTATTGATTTACTATATTACAGCTCAGCCATCAACAGTCCCCTTCCCATGTCCCCTACACCCCCTCCCTTCTGCCCCCCCCCCCCCCCCCCCAATCAGCCAGTTCGCTCCTTTGTGCTGACTCCATATCTTCAGAACACAGGACCTGTGTCTACACTGGAGTTACCAGGAAGTGTTCAGTGTGCATACCACATAGTTGTAGTTACAACATACCATGAACACATCAAGCACCACTCCTCCATGCATCTCAAAGTGATCTTCTCCTCCACTATTTGGAATGCTTCCTGGGTATCAACTATATTACCATACCATGGCAACGAGGGGTCACAGTGTCAAACTTCTTAAGAGGCATTGGAGAGTGAGTGGGAAGCTCATTGAAGGCGTACCAACTGTAACACTGTTCACGTGCTGAAAATGCATCAACCATTCTGTCAACTCCCATTTGGTATGTATCGATAACATTTAAGAAAAAAAATTGCGGCCATATTGCTGATTTGGATTTGGGGGCGGACAAGAACGGTGTCCACAGATTAGCGATAGAGCTCATTTGCAAACAGGTAGCCATTTTGAATGGGTTCGGAAGTCATTGCTATCACACTATATTCTTAGCTACATGTATACTGGTAATGCGTACAAATGCAGATGTACACAACCCAGGTTGGGAAATTGATTCTCCTACTTTCTTACGGTTCTTCAAAGGCACTCAAACAGATCTACCATACAGCTGTCATTAATCCTAACTGATCCTAATCATAACAAGCCTGAACTCGATACCTTATTTATTTCTATTACTGGTACACCAAATAGGGGTTGATCAAATTGCCTGACCAATCACAAGTGGGTGAGGTGAATAGACTCATACATGTAGTCACTTTTCCTCAAAAAGCAATTTAAAGGGTTACTAAATTAGAAAAATAAGTTCCCACTAATCTATGTAAAATTATCCACTAAAAACGAATTTCACATTTGTTTGCCGCAATAAAGTCTCATTTTGACGAAAATTTGTAAAAACACACGCCTTCAGTGACGTATGAGAAGTCAAAATGCCATAAATGTCAAGGGCGTAAATGAAATATTTCATTCACGCCATTCAAACAATACATTACCAATGGGAACCCCAAAGCTTGTCCGAGGTTTGTCTGGGTAGCAACAACTAATAGATTCAAAGTGCGTTTCCATCCATTGAATCTGAATGACAAGATACAGGTGAATGCAATAACGCGTTACTATGCAGTTAGGGGGAAAGCTGTGAATACATTACAAAAATGGTCTATTGTTGACTTCTGTACAATCTATGGAATTTTGACTTCTCAAAAGTCACTGGAGGCGTGCGTTTTTTTCAAATTTTCGTCAAAATGAGACTTTATTGCGGCAAATGAATATGAAATTCGCTTTTAGTGGATAATTTTACATAGATTAGTGGAGATTTATTTTTCTAATTTAGTAACCCTTTTTTATGTATTGGGTTAGGTACATAAAGATGATGCACAAGACGTGAACAGAGAGCAAGAGTGACTTGTCTGCTTGATGTATAAACTACAAGTGTCTTTATTCTGGAATACATTCGATTATATATACAGGGTATAATATTTCCATCATTAGTCATCATTGGTACTGGATGGTACAAGGAGATGTAGGATGAGAGAAGTAAGGGAGTGACCAGTGGCAGGATGCTGTGGTCAAGTGAATACATAGATTGGAATGCGGGAATAAGAGGAGAACTGAGAGTTTGAGATAGAGCGAAGTACAAAGTGAAAGTGTTACATGCAAGGCATAGTTGAAACTTAAAGGAGCATGACACAAATATACATGTAATATGGATGTGCAATATATCTCGTAGCAATCATGTAGTTCAATACACTACATTTCCTCCCTCCCTAAATAGTACTTAATCTACTTCATCATAATCGCAATTTTAACTTTACGCATGCACTTTACAATATTATTTTTATCATTCTAAAAACAATCCTTTCATGAAGCAATATGAAACAGTCATTATCTTAAATGGTTTACAGCAAATCGTACATGCATGGCATATAGATTCTGGAACAATAACATAGCAGTCCATAAACTTTCATTGAGTCCAAACTAATTCAGTTTGTTTTGTCCATGTAATTGGATTCCGGATTTCCATTGTATAGTTCCTTTAATATTCTTTTAACAATATTTAGTGTTCAAGGAATTAGGTTGATATTGAGTCACTGTTCAGATATCATAAATCATTCATGTCCAACGGGGGTCAATCATTTAAAGCAATAACACTTTAATGTGCGATAGGGATGCCTTAGCGTTTCGGTGGTTTCCGATCGCGAGTCGGGTAGGCTTCTCGAGGCTCGCTAGTTTTGCCTGGTTCGCGAGATCGTTCAGCGATCGAAACAGGTGGTGGTACTATCGGAGGACCTTCAGTGGTAGCTGTGGATGAGCTGGGCCCATCATCATCGTCCTCGATGTCGTTGTCGTTTTCGACATCGATGTTGTTGTCGACGTCAGGATTTTTCTGTGGATATGTCTCCACAACGATTTCGCGTGCACGATTGTCGTCATTTCGCCGTTTGTCTTTGTGGCCGTTTTCTTTTTCCCCTTCGCTATTGAATAAACGGTCTTTAGTGTACTTGAAATACCTTTCCTCTTGTCTCCCCTGTTGATTGTTGACGCGGGGAGCAATGTCAGAACTCTGGTTTCCGATATGGTTGTTCGAACATAGTCGACTTGGATTGGTCCGCTGGTGGAGATGCTCCCTAGCGGATGACGACGACTGGGTCTGCTGCCAATCCATCTTTAACTTGAAGAGTCGATACGTGCCGTTCTCTTCATCTACTCGATCATCTGCAGCATGGCTCGCAGGATCATTCATACCAACAGCGTTCACTGCTTGCTGCAGCGCTTTGCTGTGAAGTTTGCTATGACACACCGTGGCGATGTGTCCCTTCTCCTTGCAGAAATGACATGTGCTGTCGTTGAATCTGCACATGTTTGGAGTGTGGTTATTTTTCCGAAAGCAGGGCTTCGGTTTCCTATCTTGATGCGCATCGATGGAAGACATTCTGTGCACCATCTCCCTTGTCGACTGCGCAGCTTGCAAGCCTCTCACATTGATGGCAGCTGTTTCAATGCTGGCAGCAATCTCGACTGCCGTCTGGAGATCAAGCTTCTTCTCGGCCAGTAGCCTTCTCTGGATACGGTTGTTGCGAACGCTGCAAACCAGTCGATCACGGAGCATGGTGTCGAGTGTCGACCCAAACTTGCAGAACTCTGCCAGTGATCGCAGCGATGCCATGAACTCGGAAATGGATTCCTCCTCCAGCCGACATCGGCTATTAAACTTGCATCTCTGCACGATCTCACTTGGTATAGGGTTGTGATGCTTGTTCATCGCCTCAACCAGATCTGCATATTTCATTTCTGCTGGCTTAACGGGAGCCACCAGATTCCGCACAAGCTTGTAGGAAGATGGACCAATAACTGTCAGCAAGGTAGCCTGCTTCTTTCCCTCAGAGGTGATGCCATTGGCTTTGAAGTATAGGCCTAGCCTCTTGATGTACTGTGACCACTCCTCCTTCCCCTCATGAAAATCAGTGATTTTTCCAATGAGAGCCATGTTGTGAGTTCAATAGAAGTATCGAAGAATCCTCGTCGCCAGTTTTATGTTTTGTGACGAGGTATATAAAGATGATGCACAAGACGTGAACAGAGAGCAAGAGTGACTTGTCTGCTTGATGTATAAACTACAAGTGTCTTTATTCTGGAATACATTCGATTATATATACAGGGTATAATATTTCCATCATTAGTCATCATTGGTACTGGATGGTACAAGGAGATGTAGGATGAGAGAAGTAAGGGAGTGACCAGTGGCAGGATGCTGTGGTCAAGTGAATACATAGATTGGAATGCGGGAATAAGAGGAGAACTGAGAGTTTGAGATAGAGCGAAGTACAAAGTGAAAGTGTTACATGCAAGGCATAGTTGAAACTTAAAGGAGCATGACACAAATATACATGTAATATGGATGTGCAATATATCTCGTAGCAATCATGTAGTTCAATACACTACACCCTTTAAGCTCCTAATGAAGCTGGCACCATCCAATGAGGGCCATATAATAAAGATGATCCCAGCTAGAGATAACAGCACACATCCTCCAGACTGACAATGTAAAGAAGGAGTCGTCCTTTTTAATTAGAGCAGGGCACCTGCAGCACCGTGATGACATTTCACACTGCTTTTCTGCGCCATAGCTTAAAGACAGGGTAGCCCATAATTTGCGAAAGTCATGCAACTCGGCAGGAATCTGCAGTATGTACCCTAATGATAAGGTGTATGAAATATCACAGTCATAGCATCACATACCTTTTTTAAAAGCTTGGAAAACTGTCCACATTTACATTTGAAACATAGCGACCATAGTCTACATTCTACCCTGTCTTTAAATTTCTGAAAATCTACAATGTTTGATATATGAAGTGTGACATCGGTTTCATTATCTAGATGATGATGATCTAGAAGATTAAAGGCAATGAATGCATCTCTGTGTGTGCACTATGACTACCCCCCCCCCCCCATAGTGTGTGCACTATGACTACCCCCCCACCCCCCCCCCCCCCCTTTCACTCCACTGTGGGATAACTTATATAGAGGTGTTACTGTGTTAAACCAAGCAGTAGCCCAAGGAGGTCACAGCAATTAGGCACAGCTGTGCCACATTATCAATCATTAATAGCCGAACACCTCTCTTTCTCCCCAGATGTTCAGCTTTCTCATGCTGGCCCTTGAAGATCAAAGCTGTAGTTTAGACCACAAACACCAATCAAGGCAACAAATGAGGCTCAGCATATACATACTTTAATTTGGCTAAAATGATGTGTCCATCTGTTTATTTGAAATCATTTTCCACTCATGGAGATATTATGAGTCAATCCAATAATGGTTGAATTGCTCCCAGATTGTCTTACAGGGGTTTATCTTTTCTTTTTTTTTTTATTGTGGCATTATTAAACCTGTTTTGATCTGCAATGACGGCTGACCTTTCCTTCATGACATCGCCGGCCCGGTTTAAAGCTATTTCTTCAAAACATGTATATTACAATAGGTTTCACCAAATTTGTCAAAGGATAATAAAGTGATAATTTTTAAAAAATGATTTAGTGACATCACTAGTGAAGTCCTCTCCCATACAGTGTATGGTTGTTTGCTGTATGATTCCATAATTGCCCCTTCTCTAGTTTTTGATAGAGAATAAATCTTTTTCATAAAGGTGTGTGTGCATCAAAATATGTGTCTAAATATAAAATCCTTACAATACCTTAGTATTACCATACTATCGACTATCATGGTATAGGTGGGAGGTACGGTACGATGGTTTTACCATGGTATTTCCTATAGTTTTCTCTCAGGGCTGCACAGGTAAAATGTATCCTTTTGAGAAAACGGACATTACAAAAAAATATTAGTATATAAATCATAGCACATAAGCTCACAAGTGACATCACAATATCAAGAATCTGAAAATTCATACCCTATGATAGATTTTTTTTTTACCATGTTTTTTACCATGGTTTTACCATGGTATTTCCTATAGTTTTCTCTCAGGGCTGCACAGGTAAAATGTATCCTTTTGAGAAAACGGACATTACAAAAAAATATTAGTATATAAATCATAGCACGTAAGCTCACAAGTGACATCACAATTAAGCCTGAGTCATATCGATTTTTTCAGAAACCGGTGTTCGATGGCTTTGCGCCGATCGAACATCGATGCATCGATACATGACGTCACCCAGCCACTGCCAAGACAAGAGCCAATTTATGAATGAAAATATAGTAAGCATACGCAGTGCAATCCTTCCATTTCCCCACATAGTATTCCACCAAAACAAGCGTGCAATTCTCTATCACCTCGTACCAAAATCGACCTAGAATTTCACTTTCCTATATTTTATATGAATTATGAAAGGTATTCTCGGAGAATCTATTTTCTCACCGATACTGCACATGTAAGCGAATTTCGATTACTTCTTGTTTTTCCGTCAAAATCTTACAAATTAGCGTCAATATGGCATCGTATACATGTATGTAGGTTGGAATCTGTAGAGAGCTATTGCAACGGGCAGAAAGTCAATCAGCTTCCGGGTTCCGATTTTTTTTTTTCCGTAACCCTAATGCGTCGAAAAATCGCTTCCGGGTTTCAGACAACGTGACCGGATATTTTTTCCGTAACCCTAATGCGTCGAAAAATCGCTTCCGGGTTTCAGACAACGTGACCGGATATCGTTATCACTATTTTGGCGACCACGTGGTTATGACGTGATCTACGCGATGCTCCAATCAGTGGTCTCCGAATCGCTGTACGGAGACGCTATTAGTCTGTACGTCGGCAGCGTGTATGCAAATGAGCCTTACGCACGATTGCCACTGTATTTCCGGGTTTTCACAACACACGATGCTATCCGTTGTACAAAGTCTATGGACAATTGTTCGTTGTGTGCGCGTTGCGCTGTATATAATAGTGAACGAATCAAATCCAAGTACTAGTAGTATGTAGTAGCTGCTTGATCATCGAGCGACCTGTTCATTCTCTTGATGCGTTACCTGCAAAACTCACAAAAGAGAGTAGGAATCAAGTAAGCAAATTAAAATTGTGAAAATATGAAGATAAATTGTGTATAACAGGACTATCAAACAAAAGATTTTGTGTTTTCCAGTCAATTTGGTAATTTCGTCGATGCATCGAATTCATCAAAACGAAATCGGAGTTCGACTTCTTCGATCGAACACCGGCTTAATAATCGATTCGACTCAGGCCTAATCACAATATCAAGAATCTAAAAATTCATACCCTATGATAGATTTTTGTCAAACCTTCACCAATTTGTTTCTTTCATTCTTCTGCTTTTAATAAAACCACCTTAACTTCATGGAGAACTTTCCCTTTTGAAGTGTAAGCATGAAGGCTGACACAGTAGATATACACTGCACTGCTTCATCATACCACGCAGCAGGGAATAAAATACACGGGGGCTCGGGGCGATTTTGCCCCCGAAATGCTTCAAAGAGCCCTGGAAAATGTCAAAGAGAGCCTCTAAAATTCCCATAGACACAATGTAAAATTGTAGCCAAATCAGCCAATGTGCTCAAAAAGTAGCCCCCGAAAATTTTGAATTAATTTTTTCCCTGCCACGCAGTGACCATTCAAATACCAAGAATGTCATATTACTATCACCGATATAATCATTGTACATGGGTACCATCTTGACAAACACCTTGTATTGGATCAGCTGCTCCACTACCCACAATTCATCACCATGACCTCAAACTCCCACGATGCAAGGACGAGGAGTCATCATCATTTGACAAACACTGGAAACACTCCTCTATGTGTAACACAATATGGGTGTACATCCAGGATGACAGAAGAGGCCTTTTACTGATGAACCTCGTTCATATACACCACAAATCCGCAAAATAAGCGCGACACTTGTGGCAATTTTGCTGATGCATTACTGGTACATGTAGCTGCAAATATGAAGCAGAATCACTAAATTAATGCGGTATTTGCTTCCTCCTTTTTCCGCTCATTTTGCTGCCATTTTGTGGATCGACACCTAGAGATAATACCAAAATATTGCGGTAAGCGAATTTTATAAACTGCGTTTGCAAAATAGCTGTGAATGTTGCACCTTGTGCATCGTGCATTGGCTTGTGGTTCACTAATCACACCACTCGTTTAGCTTAGTGGAACGTGTCAACAGCACATGTTTGCTCGAGTCAGGGGTGTGGAAAAAGTCCAGCTGTCCAAAACACCATAATATGACAGGTTTTTCAGTGTATATGAATGGCGTTTTTAGAGGCACGCTGGAAACTTTCTTACCGAAGTGCATCGGTAATAGCAGTATTATCATGATTAAGTGATATGAACAGGGCTACTGAGACACATATTTTATCGGTGATTTGGTCCAATCCCAGTTGGTCCACTCACCATTTCGTCTACCATCACATGCTGATATGTATGGGTTAGGGTTAGGGTAGGAGATCTGGATTAGGGTTAAAGACAGCCAGTCCCTTTTTCAGATCACCACAAATCCATCGAAACATTGGCAAAACATATAGAGAAGTGTTAGCAAGCTCTATAGTCACAATTTGAAACTGATACGTAGTGTAAAATTCAAATAATGCACGTAAACAACGTCTGATTAATAGTCTTTTCCTCAGGCTCTTAGCAGTTTGTGTTGAAATATTTGCTTTATGGATTAATCTGTTTATTAAATTATAAAACGCATTATGAAAAAAAATTGTTCTATGGAAGGAATCATCTCCAAAGTTTGGTAGTTACTCATAAAATTAGTATTTCACGCACGCATAATAACCACATAGATACTGTAACAAAGACTAATAATTTTTTCGTAGTACGAAAAAAGTCGGTGTTTGAAATTTAACGGCTGAAATTTTTTACATATACAGAAAGCTTCAACATGCTATTTTCTTAGAAATGGTCTTGAATCACACTTTCTTCAATTTACGATCGTGATAGACGATTTCAAATTTTTAAGCTTGCAAAAGGGACGGACAATCTTTAACGGTTGAGGTTATGGTGTAGATTAGGGTTGTTGATAAGTTAACCCATTATTTTAATCTTAAACGGTATTTTTAAGGGGTTCCTTATAGACGAAATGGTGAGTGGACCAACTGGGATTGGACCAAATGGCAATAAACCATTTTATCAGCCTACACCCTTTTACTGTAGTATGTACACTACAGCTCAAAGGAATTGGCATAGGGAGAGGGAAAGGGAAGAAAGGGAAGGAGCCTCAGTTTTAAACTGTGGTATATTTTGTCCAGTTCAGCATGAAATATGATGCTTTAGCCTATAAAGCATCATGTTTCATGCTAAAGTGGACAAAATATACCCCAGTTCAAAATTGCGGCTCCTTCCCTTTCTTCCCTTTCTTTTTCCCTAGGCCAATTCCTTTGAGCTGTAGTGTACATCCATGATACTGTACACTGTATGACCAGGGATATGTTATGGAAGGATATGAAACAACATTCTTTCTTTGAGCCCATGCGTGGCACCGCCGAAAAATTATGTGGTCTCAGCATGTGCTTTTCATGTGTTTTAACAATAACGAGCAGGATTGCCTAGCAACGGTTCTCAGAGAGAACAAAATAAATGTAGAGTCTTATTTCGCTTGTCCACTTCTGTAGGATTGCATCAATACTTTTGTGAGGAAAAGAGATATCAGCGAACAAAAAAAGTAAAACAGTTTTTTTAGTAAAATATCTCAGCTGCACGCAAATTCACACAAACTCTGTGAATGAAAATAAACAGCTTAATATATAATTTTGATAATGATTGAATCTGACATTTCCGGATATTTCCGGAAAGTGAAGAAATTTGTTTATTATGTAAGTAAGAATATTATCTTATATCTCCATTTGTGCATCATTCAACAATTATTTAGAAGAAAAACGAATGCAGGATCTTTCGTGGTGTTGCCCTTAACTTTCTTGAAAATTACAAAAAAATGTGATAAGACACAGAGCTTCAAGAAACAAAACAGGGAATTAAAGATATTGCTTTCCAAGTTGACGTCAGCAAAATGACGGTGCCGCGCATGGGACTTCAAAGCATTGTGGAATGCTTTTGACATTCATTAGCACGCTTTAGTATCCATATAGATGTTTGAATATATTGTGCTTGAGTTGTCCCTCCTTCCCAACACACATCCCCGGTATGATCAACACACATCAATAATGTTTCATGGAGGTTTCATCATAATATAACAACTACATGTATTCCCTGGATGATGAAAAGGCCCTGGGAAGTCGTTCAGAGATGAAGCTGTCCCAGAATACGTCTCGGGCAGTGCTCATAAAGAAAAAGGTAATTGTGTAATCCTAAGAGAGGGGCTGGTAAATGTGCCTTGAAATCAATAGAAATTATACAGTTCTTTAAGTACCGGTACATGTACTAGGACACCAGTAAGTTTAATGTTTTGATTACTGTAGTTCGACATCAGGCTACATTGATTATCATAGGACAAACCACCAAGATGGGCAAACCTAGGTTTCATTAAGAGTGCTGCTGAGTTCCCACATGTAGATTTTGTTTTAATCTCATCAATAAATCTGCTGATATGGCACTGCCAAGTCTAACAAATGACCTTTATCTCGTTAATGGGAAACTAGCATGTTGCATATCGTTCTACACACATTCCTGCATCGTCTCTCTCTCTCTCTCTCTCTCTCTCTCTCTCTCTCTCTCTCTCTCTCTCTTTCTCTCTCTCTCTCTATTTCTCTCTCTCTCTCTCTCTCTCTCGCTATTTCTCTCTCTATTTCTCTATTTCTCTCTCTCTCTCTCTCTCTCGCTCTCTCTTTCCCTCCTTTTCTCTCCAGGTATCTCTCACTCTCTGTTTGTACTTTATTGTTAACTCTTTTACTTGAGATAGCAATCATTATACACTGTGCCTACATGTACAATGTAGTGAAAAGCAGTCTTGATATTCTCAAAGCATATGAACATTTCACTACAGTATGTAGTATGTTAATGTATTCATCAACCAAAAAAATGCATGTTTACGTAAACATCTCCATTCAAAACAACCACACATATACATTCTGCACTGTTGTCACACACAATGCAACATACAGTACAGCACGTTGTCGAATCACACAGGTTAACGAGACCACATGAAGTAAGCTGACAGCCTTTTCGAGTGCATGTGATCATAGGGATGCTTCGTGCACTTGACTTAGTCGGCCGCTCCACCTGTACCGCACCTGTAAGTGCAGGCTATCAATCTGATTATGTTTGCTCCAGATACTCTACTCTACTGAGATCCACCCTAATGCGCATCTTCACAGTACAAGTAGCCTGGGTCCAGGCTGTTGGGTATTTATAGACCAAACAATTAAATAAAGGGGTCTGGCTGCAGTAGACTAACCATTCTCAATTTCTTCTCCCACTTGCTACAAAGAGAGGAGAATGATCAAGTGACTAATCTTATGAGTACTAAATGTAGACTATATTTTTTCAGTTTGGGTTAAAAATCCATCAGCCTGGAAGCCAGGCTATGTTCACAGGCCCAGACAGCAAGCTGCACCCTTATCATTCATTATGGGGGAGTCCCTAGGGCATGCCAAAGATGACATCATCTTTGAAAAAAATATTCATATGAATTAATTGAACATATTCAAACAACTTTGTTCACATTTGTAACAAATTCAACCAGGTATCATGAGGTATTAGTAATCATCGTGAGGAAAAAGTAAATTTGTAAAGCAATTTGTGAAGAATTTATGTCGTTTCGCCTCATTATTAACATCTATTCTTCATTTTTTTTTTTTATTTGTCATTATTAATACATTAGCCAATAATGAAATGATTAGAGGCGTGTCAGTCAAATGCTGCTTACTTGTAGCCTGTCTCCCATCCTGTTCCGCATTTCTAAAATCAATTTTGCAATATACAGCTTGAGTAGTAGTGCAGTCTGGCAGACTCTGGCTGCAGGAGCCTATCAGTGTTACTTTCTGGTTATTGTATACACTGTGATGAGAGAAAATCAAATTAGCCTTGATGCAGTAAGTCCTAAATTCAAATGAATATAGTTTAGATGAGAAACGTCGAACAGCTGGAATACTCAAGCTATGATCATATATGCCAGCAAACTTTGTCAGCTCATTTCATACATGTAGCTTCTATAAATTGAGCTTGTGCCCCTGCCCTCACTCAAGTTTTATTGTGCTAGTACATGTAGTCTCTTCATATTTCCTTCTTTGAAAATAGTTAAACTGATGTGAAGATCCATTGAAGTAAGTAAATTTTCAAATTGAATTAATGAGTAAAAAAACAAAATGTATGCAATATAATATGCAGTGCCTCACAGCCAGTGTATCACAATGTGATTGAATAACTCTAGAATATCAACAAGTTTTACACAATTCAACATATTATGCATAAACTTCCCATTGTTTATGTTTAATATCCTTAGATAAACTTGTGAAAACTTGATTCAGTATTTTTCATAAAAGAATATTGCAAAAATTGTTTTAATATTCATAAAGGATCTAACAAAATTCATAAAAATTGTACGACCCAAAATAAATGGCAAATAACTATATGGGGCTACTAGTAGCCTACTACTCCACAAAACAGTAAATCATTCTGTGGTGTGTTGTTTTTAAATAAATGTCATTTCTCTTCTACATACCAAAACCAATAAAGCAGCATCGTACTTACAATAACATTGCAAGTCAGAACTACAGTGTATACTGTAGTCATGTACACTTGACAGCATCACAGTGCGCACACATGGTTGCCATGCTTCAAGTACTTATGCAATGAAGGTCGCATTATGAATGTAATGGAAGTTTGACTGACAGATCGTCTGACTCATGTGTTTAATAATTCATTGCCCACAACATATTGGATTCTCACCAGAGCTAATTGGCCTACATGTACGCAAGGACAACAACTACAGGTGAATGAGGAGTCTGCGGGCTAAAACAGAGGAAATACTGTAAAAGTCTTTTTTTTCACGTGCAGATATTTTTCGCGCTCGCCGGGGGTCCCGACATTTCACGAGATGTTAAATTCACGGTCGGCAAAATGTAAAGTAGCTAGAAGTAGGCTAGGTTAAGTATAAATCCATCTGATCATGTGTGAATTACAGTCCTGTGACCGTATTCATTTGACCTACGTACATTCTGGACATTCTTCCACGCATCGCGCGCGCTGTATGTGTGCTATTTACATGTATAGCGCCGCATACGCACCTCTGCTTGTGGACTTCAACACATTTTCTAGCGTGGATAAATTCGCGGTAATGCTCGAAACCTTTCCGCATGATGTTAAATTCGCGAACGCATCCCGATTCGCGAAATATGCGAAAATAAAACACCTCCCATTGAATGCATGCACTGTGGAACAGACCAATATGGACGATGTAACATACAGCTGTCTCTGATACTATAGTATGCTTTTCACACTGGCAAAAATTAGCCCCGTACTATCCTTAGCCCTGTACTATCCCTAGCCCCGTACTATTTTTTAAGCTTTTCACACTGGCATTTCTTAGCCCCGTACTATTTCTTAAACCCGACTAGCTTTTCACACTGTTCTCACTCGAAATCGTTAGCCCCGGACTTTCTCGACAGCTTATGAATATTTATGAGTGTACGTCTTGCACATCGGCTCTTTACCACTCCGCATCAAGGTCACTCGCCCGTCGGGCCTTATCTGATTGGTCTCGGCGTTTCGGCCTTGAGAGCTGACATCGCATTTCCTTAGCCCCGTACTATTTTTCGTTTCTGTTCACACTGGCGCTCTTAGCCCCGGACTATTCGGCTTGGCCCTGCAATTGCGGTGTTAGCCCCGTACTATAGGTGGGGCTAAGGCCCCCCCTTAGCCCCACCTATAGTACGGGGCTAAGGAAATTTTTGCCAGTGTGAAAAGCATATAGGTTTCAGATGACCTGTCCAAAACCGCCTCAAAATCCAGCGGTGCCCATAATATCATCAGTTTCCAGTTCAATTATTGGGAGTGAAGTTCTGATACATGAACACTTTCCATTTTATGTGGTTTCTACACTTTATTTCTTTGACCAGCAAAGGGGACACCCAGTCTTTTAATACCTAACCATATGTATGAGGGTTCATTAGATGCACATTGGCTCTTTTGCTATTCGCGGGGACTTCATTATATCGGAGACCACAGGAGCCCAGGGCTGCGTAATTGTTTGACAGAGCTGGTCATGAAATCATTGAATTCTACATATTCATTTGTAGAGTAGGTGATTTGCTGCAAACAAGGAAAAGCAAAGCCTTCTCTGGGTTGCCAACTCTCTCTCTCCCTTTCTTTGTCTTTCTGTCTTGCCCACCCTGTCTGTACATGTCTGTGTTACACTCTCTCGTCTCTCCATATGTATCCAATTCTAAAAACATAAAATAAACATAGCAGTACTGTCTAAAGGTTTAATTCAACAGCACATACTTTCAAATTCCCTACTTCTTATCAAAACTATGAGACATACCAGTAAATTGCATGTGATTCAAAGCAAGCTAATCAATGATTACCTCAACATAGATTTGAAGGCCTTGAGCTTTAACAAAACCCTTGGGGCAGGGAGGTAATTTATATGCGGTACCATACATGCTAGACCTGAATGATCTCATCAAAATGTATTGATTTTAAGTCCATGCACACGCACCAGTCATGCTGGCACTGACTTAGTCAGAGAGACACGGCAGTGGTCTTCGATCAATGTAGCTCCTGGCAGAATGTCATTACAGTGCTCGCTCGCTGTCTTCATTTCATACATTACATGAGGCTTAGCTATAGGTAATCATTTGTGGATGGATATAAAATCCTGTCCTTACAGTTACATGTACAACAAAAGAAAAGATGTAGTAGATACATTATATCCACGTATTACATATCACTGCATTTCCTTGTTTATGATATATGTATTGTTATATCATGTTTTTAAGGTCAAATAAACAGATACTTAGTTACTTACATAAGAACACATAATGTGTACACATAGTATAAACATACACACAGATTATAGATACATATTGCCATCCCTTCCCTTCCTCTCTCTCTTTCTCTCTCTTTCTCTTTTCTCTTTATTTTTCTTGTTTCTTTTCCCCTTTCTTTCTCTTCTTCTGCCCCCCCCCCCCACCCCATATCCCCCCTCCCATCCCATATCCCCCTCCCTCCTCCCTACCGCCCACACCCTCCTCCCCACCCTTCCACCCTATCTCCATCGCGCTCTTAAAAAAAATGTTATTGAAGCAGCATGTTTCAATAACAAAAAAATAGCATGATGAGCATTTGATATAAATGGTAACTTGTGTACTCATGGTTAAAATACCAACATGTACACCTGATTTCCTATGCTTCTGCCGCACCTCAATGTCAACAAATCTTTGTGCTTGATCTGTATGGAGACCTGTTTGTGCATATGGGAGCTTTATAAGTAGGCCACCCTTAGGCCTGAAGAGTGCAGAGGGTATTTGAAATAAGTCAGTGAGCCAATAAAATGCTAATGCATCAATTCATGCCCCGCTTTCAAACTCTGTATAATAGTGCGTGGAATGCCAACTATTTCAGGAGGGGGACAAACGAACAGAACCATTCATGGAAGTAACTTATGAAGGGACAAGGGGTGCCTGGTAAGATGCCTTAATCCTATCTCTTTTCCTGATCTTTGGCTCAGCTGACTGCTAACATACACTCCAGCTCAAAGGAATTGGCATAGGGAAAGGGAAAGGGAAGAAAGGGAAGGAGCCGCAGTTTTAAACCGCTATATTTTGTCCAGTTCAGCATGAAACACGATGATTTAGCCTAAAAAGCATTGTGTTTCATGCTGAACTGGATAAAATATACCGTGGTTTAAAACTGTGGCTACTTCCCTTTCTTCCCTTTACCTTTCACTATGCCAATTCCTTTGAGCTGTAGTGTAACCTAGATTTGGGGTATTTTCTGACATTTAACAATATGTTTTCAAATACTGTAGGCTTTTCATATTCATATATATTGCGAAATATAAGGCCGAAATTGAGGGTAATGATTTTGGCTCTACTGTGTTTATTATGGAGGAATATAGCTGATATGTAGCTCCACCATGTATTCAGATTTTCAGAATTGTCCCTATCTTAGTACGAGCTGGAGAAACTTGTATCAATCAATTTTCACAAATAGTGAACAAACTTAGTAACTTAGGGTACCTGATCATAAAGAGAAAGTATAATGGCAAGATTATGAGGTGGCATATTTGCCCATGTGCATGTATATTGACTGTACATTTATATCAATGGTAATATTGAATCCCCACTTCTCAAGTTACATCTCCAGAAAAGATGACAATACATTACACCAGGGCACCCATGAACTGAGGTATGCAGATGAGATGCCAAAGGAAACAAGTGGACCAGGCAATAGACCCTGGTGTATTGTTTGCAAGAAGCTAAATAAGTGTTCACTGGACCACAATAAGCTGGTCAAATTCAAAGATTAGGCCTATACACAATCAGAGTTACTAACAGCTTGGGTCCAGTCAACGACTGAAGGAGGTCAATATTAGCTTGTAACTGTTTACTATTTGTTACAGTGATTTCACACGCTTAGCTCGATGCTATGTAGTATGTTTGCAAAACAGCTGAGGTAATTAAGGAAGGATGCTGTAAAATGACCATAAAACATTAAGATATATTCTCAGTTAATGGTTCTGAAAAAGGAGTGATGAAGGTGATATCTTACCGACATTCTGCTGCATCGATGAACATCGATGATAGTTGGGGTCCTCAGGTTTTTGGCAGCCTTGGGGAAAGCTAGGACCAGCGCTATATCCAAACTATCCTCCTCGTCAAATAAGTCCATATTCCGTGGCCGATTGGGTGCGGGGAGAATTCTCGCCGCCGCCCAACATACGGGCAACGCTAGCAACGAGTGCAGCGGCAGGTAGCCCACGTTGAATACTTCTTGCACTTCGATGATAAAATCCTCGTCCCTAGCGACGTTTTTCTTGGTGAGGAGAAGGCCAGATTGTTCCAAGGTATCCTCCAGTTGCTCCAGAGAAGGAGCTGGACTACTGTGCTGGGTCATGATGCCGCTACTTGTGCCTGAGGCAGGACTATTGGAGGAGGTTCCGTTCACTGGTACTTCTTCTTCGCCAGCGCGATCGCCTGTTGGAGACGTACAGACACCGCTCAAATAGAACATAGTGCTCGATGCGCGAACCGCCACTCGCTCGTTGCCGCTTGAACCTCCTCGAAAGTAATCAACATATACCGACCTGACCCAGGGAAGAGTGCGATAATAATACCTTTGTACTGACGACCGTGTTCCCTGCAGTCGAAATTGGCGATTAATTATACATGAACTTCAACAGACGCCTGCCGCATCCGATTCTGTGTGTGCAAACACGAGATGAGCGAAACAACGATCGGTACAATAGCGTTGGCAAATAAAAATGAATCTAAAGTGAGACCAGTAGGTATAGTCGTGCAGTTTACAGGTGGTGTCGTATCACAGTCCACTGGAGCTCGCAACTAATCTAGGCTACACTGCCGAACCGTATGCCACATTTTTCGCATTCCATTCTATATGGTTTCGCTGTCGCAAGTAACTATTACATTATGTAACAACGCGTGATGAATGTAACACATCGATGCTTGTTCTTTTTGTTACCAGATAGCGTCGGTTTGAAGATTATGATGAATTCTGAGGCGTGTAGTGTGTTTGCGGTATGTTTCGGTCTTTGAATGTACACTAGCAAACCAGTAGGGGGGTTGAGACCTGGGGTTCAACCGCAGAGCTCCATGGTTCAATCGCCACACCCACCTCTTGGCATAGCGAAAGTTCTCTAACAACTTCCCCGCCCCGCCCCCCCCCCCCCCCCCTCTCTCTCTCTCTCTCTCTCTCTCTCTCTCTCTCTCTCTCTCTCTCGCTCTCATTGGCTTTCACTCCAAAGCCTCAAAAATAGTATGGGGTTGAGGAAAGAACGGGGCCAAGAAAACACATTTTAAAAAGGGTATTATAAAGATTAGAATGATGATTACGGTAATAATAATTACGTCTATAGTCATATTCCTATTTAAGACGATAATGATAATCATCACCATCATGATTATTATAATCCTAAGGATGATTTTTAATATTTGTATCGTGATATTAAGAGGCATAGCATAGCTTTATATATATAAAAAAAATAATGAATTATTATGGCCACAAAATCAAATAATGATTAATGAAATCATGGAAGAATATATTATGATAATGAGGAATGCTTAACTACAACAGTGATTTTCACCATTCTAAGCAAAAAGAACTAGCAACGCTCTGATAATTCGAATTTAAGAAATATTTTTCTGGCATTTTTTATTTAGGTTTCATTAAAATGGTATATTTATCCATTTTAATATCATCATATCATGATTGGTGATCATAACAAAATCACTCTCATTACGAGCTTAAACTTATTTAAGAGTTTAAGATATTTTTCTGGCATTTTTTATTTAGGTTTTATTAAAATTGTATATTTATCCATTTTAATATCATGGTGATCATAACAAAATCACTCTCATTACGAGTTCAAACTATGAATATCATTCAAATTTTATAATTTGCTAAAATACAATACCAAAGTCGTTAGGCCTACATAGTTGCAGAGTTAGAGCAGGGAGGTGTAGGTTAATCACGTGTTTCTCAATCTGCATTATGTTGTTGATTAACAATGATCGTGTTCTCGAAACTGGAAGCAAGTTACGTATTAGGCTTAGGCCGTATGTCATAACGAACTCTACATGCACTTAATAACTTACAGTCATACTATAAAACCCAAGTGACAATCAGGACTGTACTAGGCCTAGGCTACACATGAGTATCATTAACTAATCATATCAATTTTGGCTCGAATCCTTGATTGTGCCTGCCTTTACATGTGGTGAATAGCAATGATGTAAAACCGTTACATGAGCAGCATAAGTACAAGCACAAGAACAGAAGAATGCAGTTCCAGTCTGTGAAATACTAAATTCAACACTGAAGAAGAATTCTGATTTTTTAATCCAAATTTAAGTTGGAATGATGTACATGATCGTCATTTTCTCCATATTCATAATTATCTTATAATGTGCTGGTGAGAATATTAATCTCATTGACATTATCCTTGATATATTTTATTAATATTGCACATTGCCTCTGGTTGGGAAATCAGTTTAGCTGATATCAGGAATATTCGTATTATGAAAAGTACCACCATTGTTCATTTGCATACGAAACATTCATTATTTGGTGATAATAACGGACATGAACGAGATTTCATTACATACATAATAATGGAAATGCTTAAAATAGAAACAGGAGTTGTCGTTATTTATAGATAATGAACATGTGGATTGCATTTATTCAAAATAAATTCATGCTTTTTGTCATGATTTGAAAACAGTGGAAATATAAATTGCACTTATTTGTAAATAAAAGCAAACTTATATTAATAAAGCAAATGTGTATTGCCATCATCTATAAATAATGTAGGTATGAAAAACTATCAACCATAATCGATGGAAATGTGATTGAATGACACAAATAATGAAAATGTAATTCATCAACAGTGAAATATGGCTTGTAATCATCATAAATAAAAATGTACAGTTATGTGCATTATATGTGAATATTGTTTTTTCATTTGCTATTTCTGGTAAAATGGTGATTTATACGACATAATTGTCTGAGTAATAAATTCACAAACGGCTTCTCATACAGTAGTCTAGTTCAGACGCTGATCTACATGTATTACAGACGCATTGCGCAAGACTTTGCGCCTGCGCTGTAGACTAGTGCCGTCGTACTTGCAATGCAATGTGGAAAGCGATTTTTGTATGGAATTGGGAACGTGGACACAATGGAGCCTGAAAATAAAGATTCAATTCCATATCTTGAGGACGAAGACAACGTTTTTGCCAGTTTAGCTGCAATGCCAAGTGATCCTCCGGAGACAAGAGACGTCTGCTCACGATGCGGGTATGTTCTCGTCACAGAAAATAGGTAGTTTCTTTTCTGCACAGTCCCACTCTAGTATATTTGGGTGTGGGAAATTCTGTATGTGATCCTGATCATTAAAATTTTAAATTAAACTGGACATGCGAGACACTATTGGCTTGTAATAACCATCTTATTTCGGGTATTCGTCTACCGATTTTTTTTTCGTTTATCTACCTCCAATAAGTAAGGGCGTTTACTGGAAGAGAATGCCTGAATGAGACGGTAATTTCTGTCTACATGTTTAGAGCTTTTTTAGGGAGACAACTGCACAACTTGCCACAAGCAGACAAGCAGCACAGACCAGCCAACAAATGTACAACTAGCAAGTTCACAGATAACATATGTGTCTGTTTTGTTCTTAATTTTTCATGACATGTTGAATATTTGACCTTAAAGATTGAGGGGTATTCACACTTTGCAGAATGAAATGTTGTCATCTATTTGATTTAGCAAACAATCAGACGTAGACTCACAGCTCACAGCTCACAGCAGCGCACAAGATTCTACGCTGAAGGAATGTTGCATACACTTTCCTTCACCAAATCAATTCACATTCCCCCATTTATATTGAATTCCTTTTCAAAATTGGTCAAAAAATATCTGTCATTGTTTCAGAGGTAAGTACTCAACTCATCAATGCACAGCCCCATTTGTTGTAGCATTTCAGAGACAGAGTGCAGTGGTCTTACGAGATTTACAGCAAAAAATTGAGCCCGTCGCACCCAGAGCGTCAGTAATATGTATTTCAGACGTAAGCATTCCGCATCATTGGTGTCTCGCAAAACATCAAAAGAAGTTCAAATGAAGAGCACTTTTCTGTGTACTCCCACCTTCCTATTTGGATTGACAATTACAGATCCAAATACATGGACTAGCATAAAATCACTGAACACAAAGAACTTGGGTATAATGTTTAATTGTTCTCAAACATTTCCTAGTCCGCTTTCCAGGTTTACCTTCTTTTATTCCATTTAACCTTTTAGTAAGTTATCTATTGGACCTGGGTGGTGTTTCACCAAGCTGTTCGTAAGATACGAACGACTTTACGAACGACTGGTGATCCCTTCTTGTGCTAAATGCAATACCACACTCTGTTCACTGAGAATCTGACTTAGCACAAGAGGGGATCGCCAGTCGTTCGTAAACACCACCCTGGTAGATATGGAATGAGTGCACCTTATTTACTGCTATGATACTAAAATGTTACCTTGGGATTGGACAGGTGTCACAGCAAAAAAATGTAACAACATTTGATAATCAGAGAAATGATATTGTTTAAAGAGATAGATACAAACTACGGGTATCAGTGTTATTTATAGTGGTGTCATTGCTATTTTATCTTCGCTAGGATTTTGTCTCTCCTTCCCATGCCCTGTAGGCGTCCAGTGAGTGTCGGGCTCTGCTCCTACTTCCCCAAGGAGCGCCTCCCTGTCTCGTCCTGCCTCTACATCATCCAGCACCCAAATGAGGAGAAGCGAGTCCTGCGAACCGTCCCCATCCTCACAGCGTGCCTCCCGCCGGGCAAATGCCACATTTTCAGAGGCAAGAGGTTCTCAGAAAAAAAGTATGTAGATGCCTTGCATCTAATCAAAAACATTTGGGATGAAGACCTTTTCAAAGCAAAACTGATCACTATTTGTTTGCTATATTGGCAGCGCTATTTTCTTGAAATGAAATTTCTATAAGAAAACAGATTGTGAATTCCATTATAGAATAACAACACATTAAAATCATTGAAGTTCAAGCAAAAATCATGCCAATTTGAAGAGTGAAAGTGGGATTTCAATCTTTTCAGCGTGTTGCCAGTTTGAAGACTTACTGATCATTTGACCCTTATTTTGCTTTGCTTTGAAAAATTGTGACAAAGGCAATTTATCACTTAATTTCCAAAAATGGATTCATCTTATGCAGAATTTTTTTCTCTTGCATTTGATGCATCTTTTTATCATTTTTAATAGTTGATATCAAAAGTTACAGCACCAAACCACATATTTGTGGTACTTGGTCTGAAATGGGTTGTCCCAACCTGTGTGCATCCAATTGGGTACTGAAGGGGTGTCTTCATGCCCATCGTTATGCAGTTTTGAGGTTCCGAAGTGAGAGTTTCACTGGTCCGTCATTGTCTAGCGGGTTAGTGTCAAGCACACCCAATGGGAGTCCCTGCTACATGTATGATCACTGCTGTTTGCTCTTACCACATGCATGTACTTTAGAGCGAGTTTTCTTGACACATGCTCATATGACGTCATACTTTGATGCACTATATTATGGAGAAGAACACTTGTTACTGCTTATGGGACGTAATACAGAAGGTCATTATACTGTACACAAATATCAATTTTATGGCTTCATAAATACTCTCATGTTTACCCTGTACATTAATTCAAATGGAAAAGAGTGTACCATAATACTTATTACAACTACTGCTCACTCAAATCAATCAATTAGTATTCATGATTTTAATACTTGCCAAAGATCTTTGTTAATCTTTTCTTTGTTAAGAAGTAATTTCTCCTTTGTTTTTCTTTGCTTTCTTTTGTTCTTGCCCTTCTTCTTCTCTGCTAAATTATTTCTCTTCTATCTCACCCACCCCCTCCTTCTCATGCTTCTCCTCTTTCGCCCATTCTCTCTGTTCATCCTGCTCCACATCCTTCTTTCCTCCATTCTTCTCCTCCTCCAACTCTTCATTCCCCTTTTTCTTTCTCCTCCATTCCTCCTTTCTTTGTTTCTTGCAGCTATCCAGAGCTAGCCAAGGTATGCTCCAGTCCAAACACTGTAGTCTTATTTCCAGGCCCAGATGCTGTCAATATCAACGAGCTGCCTGTGCCCCCTCCAAACAGCAATGGCCACAGCCAGGGATACAACATTCTCATCATGGATGGAACGTGGCATCAAGCTACCAGCATCTTCAAGTCAAACGCTATCTTTCAAATTCCCAAACAAGTAAGTACTTTACAAAGAAATTTTAGGCATACACCCAGTAGTAAGGATAGCGTGCTCCATCCTGTAAATGAACGAAAAACAAGTCAGACAAAAATCTTGGAACCAGACGGGATTTGAACCTGCAGTCTACTGCTTACCGGGCAGCGACTTAACCACGCAAGCTATTTCTAGTTCACGGGTCAAGACACGACAACATGGAAACAAATACCCGAAAGAGTCTCATTTCATCTGACTCATTAATATTCATGAGTAGTCCGCCGTAGGGACAATTTTGGTGAAAAGGTTTTCTGGGGTAATTTCAATTTACAAAGAAATTTTAGGCATACACCCAGTAGTAAGGATAGCGTGCTCCATCCTGTAAATGAACGAAAAACAAGTCAGACAAAAATCTTGGAACCAGACGGGATTTGAACCTGCAGTCTACTGCTTACCGGGCAGCGACTTAACCACGCAAGCTATTTCTAGTTCACGGGTCAAGACACGACAACATGGAAACAAATACCCGAAAGAGTCTCATTTCATCTGACTCATTAATATTCATGAGTAGTCCGCCGTAGGGACAATTTTGGTGAAAAGGTTTTCTGGGGTAATTTCAATTTACAAAGAAATTTTAGGCATACACCCAGTAGTAAGGATAGCGTGCTCCATCCTGTAAATGAACGAAAAACAAGTCAGACAAAAATCTTGGAACCAGACGGGATTTGAACCTGCAGTCTACTGCTTACCGGGCAGCAACTTAACCACGCAAGCTATTTCTAGTTCACGGGTCAAGACACGACAACATGGAAACAAATACCCGAAAGAGTCTCATTTCATCTGACTCATTAATATTCATGAGTAGTCCGCCGTAGGGACAATTTTGGTGAAAAGGTTTTCTGGGGTAATTTCAATTTACAAAGAAATTTTAGGCATACACCCAGTAGTAAGGATAGCGTGCTCCATCCTGTAAATGAACGAAAAACAAGTCAGACAAAAATCTTGGAACCAGACGGGATTTGAACCTGCAGTCTACTGCTTACCGGGCAGCGACTTAACCACGCAAGCTATTTCTAGTTCACGGGTCAAGACACGACAACATGGAAACAAATACCCGAAAGAGTCTCATTTCATCTGACTCATTAATATTCATGAGTAGTCCGCCGTAGGGACAATTTTGGTGAAAAGGTTTTCTGGGGTAATTTCAATTTACAAAGAAATTTTAGGCATACACCCAGTAGTAAGGATAGCGTGCTCCATCCTGTAAATGAACGAAAAACAAGTCAGACAAAAATCTTGGAACCAGACGGGATTTGAACCTGCAGTCTACTGCTTACCGGGCAGCAACTTAACCACGCAAGCTATTTCTAGTTCACGGGTCAAGACACGACAACATGGAAACAAATACCCGAAAGAGTCTCATTTCATCTGACTCATTAATATTCATGAGTAGTCCGCCGTAGGGACAATTTTGGTGAAAAGGTTTTCTGGGGTAATTTCAATTTACAAAGAAATTTTAGGCATACACCCAGTAGTAAGGATAGCGTGCTCCATCCTGTAAATGAACGAAAAACAAGTCAGACAAAAATCTTGGAACCAGACGGGATTTGAACCTGCAGTCTACTTGTCTGACTTGTTTTTTAGAGGTGTAGAATATGAATTTTGACTTTCAAAGGTTGACAGCTCTGTAGACCAGCTAGGGTTGCCCCTTGTTGCAGCATGCAGATTAGCACAGGATAGAGATCTGTATGGGTGGACTGTAACTGCAGTAACATCCTGATGTGGATATCATCATCATCATCACACAAGTATTCAAAGTACATGTACAGAGGCTCCTGGTAGCCCTCTGAGAACCGAAGGATGGCCCCAACCCAGCCCCAAACGCTCCGCACTCGGCGAAGGCTCATCTAGCCTAGCCTCACTGATGCACCCAGAGCAAAGGGCGATCGCAGAGAAAACCTTGTATTGACTGGACGACTACCTTCAGACCTGGGGGGGGGGGGGGGGGTGGGGGGTATTCTGAAAACGAGAAAACTGTCCTTGTATCTCAGGAACTTGGGAAAAATTTGTCTTTTGGTGTTCTGAAAAGCCAATTTAGGATATAAGATAAATTGTGTATTCAAGTGAGCTACAGATAAAATGTTTCTGTAAATTAGCCTCAGAGATAACTTTTTTAATGCAAATGAGCTAAATCGGTATTCTGAAATGCACTTAGAAACCAGAGCAATTCGACTGCCACGCAGGCGAGAAATATGCCACTGTTTCTTTGCTAGCTCTACTTAGATTTATTCTCAGAAAATCTATATGTTTGGTGGGCAATGTACAATCGAATTCCTATGTGAAATGAAAATATCATATTCTGGTTTTCCATGTTAAGCCAAGTTTGGCAATGTTCATTGACCTTTGACCTCTTATTTCTTTGACTTCCAATCTAACCAGTCTGTCTAAATCCATCCTTGTATCAAGTTTAAAATTAACAAATTTTGGCAAAGTTCATTGACCTTTAAGCTCTGACCTTTCAGGAATTTTACCCAAGCTTTCACCAGTCTACCTCCATGAAGTGATACATCTCTGTACCATGTTTGGTTTGAAATGAATCATTAGATTTTGATTCAATGTGAAAAATAGCAAATTTTAGCAAAGTTCTTTGACCTTTAACCCCTGACCTTTGAGAAATTTCACCAAAAGTGTCATCAGTCTATCCCAAGTAGTGATCCATCTGTATACCATGTTTAATGAGAATTGCATCCTTGGATTTGGATTTAATGTGAAAAAGGTCAATTTGGGGCAATTTTTCACAAAGTTCATTGACCTTTGACCTCAATCAGAGTAGATCCCAAATCTACACACTTCATTAGTTTCATGCAATACACACATATACCAGGTTTGAAGCAAATCTGATTAACGGTTCTCAAGATATTGCCTAAACGGATTCGGGACGGACGGACAACCCGAAAACATAATGCCTCCGCCTACTTCGTGTCGGAGGCATAAAAAGTTAGGATAAGAGATCAAACTGCTCTGGAGCAATTTCATCTCCAGAAGCACGCATCTAGGCCCATACCTTTCCATTGCATTACGTGCAAAAGTAATTTGCACGTTCAGCTTTTTGCATACAATGTATAAGCACATTAATTGCAATAACGTGCGCTGATAGACATTGATGCACAATCTCACTGTCAGTTTCATGACGTCACAGCATCAGTTGATGGTGTTAATGTATGCAAAAGACATGGAAGGATGTTAGTTACTGGCTTCATCTGGGTTAGGAGCGCAGTTCATGTACTCATTGATAGATATTGGTTAAAATCTTGCCAAGATATTTTTTGGAATTTAAAAAAATATATATATTTTAGGGATATTTTATCTTGGGAGAGATAACTTTTTTATCTCTGTGGATTTTGAGAATACCATCCCTGGCCTGAGAGCTCACCAATCCGTCTTTTTTAATATTCATCTTGCTCAAGGCATTCCCACCTTGCCAGGCTACCATACCAGTTCTAACCGGTTTCCCGATTGGATAAACTGTGCCTTGGCACACGACTCCTGTCACAGTCTCCTGGCCGATACATCATATTTACAGATATTTCATTACTTCATAACAACAACCAATGAGCATTAGTGTCACAAAAAGATGTTTACAAAGACAAGCTCTTTGATTGGCTCTTGCACTATTTCCAATTTGTTTGTTGTTTTCATCTGAGAAAATTGACATTTTCAAAAACATTTGTACACTGTACGTAACATATGGGAGAGCACCTCGCAAGTGACGTCATAACATTAAAATTTGAAAAACCCTTTTTTGTCAAACCTGCACTAATTTGTTTCTGTCATGTTTCTGCTGTTATCAAAAGCAGTTTGGTTTTTAGGATGGATTGTCCATTTAATCAGATGGGTATGGGCAATTATTACATGCCTGTTTGGTTGTCACCTCAGCAATGCTAAAACTTGAAACGGTTGCTGCTGGATTTCTTTCAGGTGCAATTCTCTGAGGTCGGGGTGAGCGAGTACACCATCAGGACACAACCTTCCAACAATGCTGTCTCCACGGTGGAGTCAGCTGCCATCGCCTTGGCAACCCTGGAGAGGAATCCCAAGATAAAAGAGGTGAGCGAGGCTAGTGTCTGTACCCTTCTAACTGTACCCAAAATTTGTGAACAACTGAAAATGCACCGTTCTACCCAATTGTGCAAACACATTCCAATCTCTGCCTTCGTCCTCCATGAAAAATAGTTCCGCTTAGGATAAATGTGAATTTAACTGTGCATCATGTAGCAAACTCTCGATCATGAACTTTTTATATGATATTAATACTGTACAGTCCTTTCGCAGAATGGCATGGTTAGCAATGCCCCTAAGACAAAATCAAACTGTATAAAAAAAGAAAAATATATGTGGGGCCAAATTTTTAAGCTTGGTGTCATTAATCGAGCACCTTGAACCATGTAATGCATTATACTGTAAGATTTTTTTTTAGAGGAGTATTTGTTATTTTCAGGGAATCAATCACACAATATCATATATTTGAGAAAAAAATGTATTCTTTATGTTTTTTACTGTTTTTTTTAAATATCCTTATGTATTTCTTTGTTTTTCCCTAGGGTGTTTTGACCTTGACCTTGGCCATGGATATCATAAATATATATACAAACATATGTAATACGATAATGTGAATTTGTTAGGTAAACAATCTGGCATAATTTATACACAATTCATCTCATAATACACTGTGTGCCATTCCATACATGATCATAAAATTGCGTGCTGCGCGAGAATGGTAAGTCCAAATGTGTTTCGAAATACGCACAAGATGCGCCAGACTCGGAG